>VIYQ01001419.1:0-24545 GCA_009928355.1 Chlorella sp. CH2018
CCTGTGGACCAGGCCCAGCCTCTGTAACCCCAGTCAGTCAGTCAGTATTCAATCAACTCTGGCCACCCTCTGGGTGACGTATGGGCCCTTTGACCACGTGCAGACCAGTTCAGGTGCCCATTGCACACGTTTGCACCGAATTTCCCTCACTTGTGCCTTCCCAAACGGACCCGGCAACGTGTGTGCCGGACGTTGCTGGGCCGCCCTCTTCGGTGCGTGTGCTGTGTTGCGCTGCGCTGGGAATTCAGGCAACAGGCATCTTGCATGGCACGGTGCAACATCATAACCACAGCCACAGCCAGCTGGTTGCATAAGCTCATCACAGCAGGCGGGCCGCCGCCGCCGCTCAACAGCATTGACTGCTGCCCTACACCTGGGAGCATGGCTCTCCTCCGTGCGCTGCGCTGCTGCCCGACCCTGTAACCAAATTATGCCCTGAGGGAGGCTTCAATTGAAAACTCTTCTCTGTCCAGCAACAATTGCGTTTGCGCTATGACCAGAATTGGCACAGAGGCAGGCAGGAAACAGCGGCAGGCTGGTCAGGTGCGGTTAGGGGTGATGTGGTACGCGGGCTTGGATCCGCCTCCGGAGGCGGCAGGCAAGAATATATGAGGTCTGACATCGAAGTCAGTCGGGCCGCATGCGGCATGCGGCAACGCGTCTGAATCCAAGTCCCAAGTCAGGCTGCACCTCAGTCAGGCTGCACCTCAGTCAGGCTGCACCTCAGTCAGGCCGACAGGAAGGCGTCCAGCACTGGCAAGAATGTGGGCTGGTGCTGCACGAAGGCGGCGTGCCCGCCCTCCAGCAGCACCAGCCAGGGCCTCTCCAGGCGGGTGGCCATGGCTCGCGAGTTGTCGGCCGGCACCACCTGGTCCTCTCGGCCCACCACCAGCAGCACCTGGAGGCAAAGAGTGTGTGCCGGCAAGGTGCAGTGAGAGCAGCAGGACGAGGCAGCAGGGGGCAGCGCAGCAACAGGCGCAGGTGTTGGCGGCAAGGCAGGCGCAGACGTATGCGGCGCATGCATGAGGCGCGGCAGGCACCACGCCAGGCACCAGGCCAGCCAGAAGCAGATGGCTGAGAAGCCAGGCACAGCAGGCGCACCTCATTGCCCACCGTGGGCAGCAGGTTCCAGATGGAGTCATCGAATAGCAGCTGCAGGAGAGGCAGGTGCGGAACGCGGGTGTGAGGAACTGGGTGGCGACCGGGGGCATGTGGCGTGGCATGCAACATGGAGGTGGCAGAGGTGCGTGTGCTAAAGCAGTCGCGGCCAGCAATCTTTGTTTGCTCAGCACATCAGAGCACCGCGGTGAGCAGCAGCCGGCCGCTCACGTAGTTGAGGACAGCGGTCAGCTGGCGCCCCGTGGTGGTGACGTTGCTTGGCGATTGCACGGTGTGGCGAGTGGCGGCAACATAGTCGCAGGCGGCTTGGACACCTGTGGAAGGGCAGGGCAGAGCAGGCAGGGATCTCGGGAGCGGGGCGGTGGAGTGCTGCCAATCAAGTTGCAAGCATCCTGGGTGTCGCTCACACCGTGTTTCGCCTGCTTCGCCTAGCTCACTGCCGCACTGCCCTGCACTTGCATCCGCATGCCCAATTGTTTAGGGCTTACAAGCTGTTGCAAGCTCCCCCTAAACAGCCAGCCCACACACCTGCGGGTGTGCCCAGCGGATAGCCCAGCGCAAGGTGCTGCACTTCGGTGCTGTTTGGAGAGGTCAGCACAGCGGTGGCGAGGTCGGAGGGCGGCGTGGCCTCCTGCCCGCCCACGCTGCCTGCCACGGCAATCACCTGCGGGAGGCAGGGGGTGGAAACAGTGCTTCAGCTGCTACCAGGCCGTGGGCCCATGCGCTCATTGAGCCCGGCACTCAAGGCCAGCGGCACAGAAGGCTGGCTGCAGCTTGCAGGCCGGTGCGCGGCACCCACCGAGCGGGACACGGTCTGCACTACAAAAGCCCGCAGCCAGTGCGCACCCCACTTGCCTTGCCCAGCTCGTCACCATGCTGCGCCACCAGTGCTGTGGCGATCATGCCGCCCATGCTCCACCCCAGCACGTTGGGCGGCTGTAGAGGCACGCACAGCGCGAGGTGTTGGATGCAGCCGAGTGACTAGCACGAGCACTGCCGAGCAGGCGTACAGCTGAGCGCAGCCTGTTCCGCAATTGCTGCAGCCGCAGTCCTCTCCCTGCCTGCCCTCACAGTGCTGGTCAGGAGCACCCACCTGCTCCAGTCCCAGGGCCCGCACAAACTCCATGGTGTCGTTGGCCAGGCCGGGGATGGACAGGGGGGCGGTGGGGTCCAGGTCCTGTGCACACGCAACGGCACAAGGGGCGGGGCACGGGGTGTCGGGGCGGGCGGTGCTGTGCGAGGCCCAGAATGTGGCTGCAGCCGGCAGCAGCTGTGTGGGCAGGCTGCGGAGCTTGACCTGTACAAGCACGCACATCGCACAGACATCGCACCTTTGTGAAGCCCTGGCCACGGTTGTCAACCATGATCACTTCCTGACCAGCAGCCAGTTCGGCCAGAAAGTCGAGCGGCCAGGTCGACACAGTGCTGCCAAAGCCGGCGATGAGCAGGAGCGGCGGGCGGGGGCTGGAGGCGTTGCCGAAGCTGCGGCGGTGGAGGCAGAGGAGCACACGGTTGCATTGGCGCCGGGTCGGTTGATAGGGATTGGGGCAGCCGCAAGGCAGAGGCCGATGCTGGGCACTACGCAGGAAGGCAGCTGGGCACAGGTGAGTTGGCACGCCCTGCAGCAACCGCCCAGCCCAACCAAAATCCCACCGGTAGTAGCCCCAGTCTGCCGTCTCAGTCTGCACCCGCTTCATGTCACCCAGCGACTCCATGCTGAAGCCGTTGGCAGGCGCGGCAGGCGGCGGCGCCGTGGCACACAGCTCCTCTCGAGTGGCAGGCAGCGGGCGGGCACCGCCGCCGTTGGGTGAGGCGGCGGCATCGGCAGCCTGGGCGGCCGCAGGCGCAACGGCGGCTGCCAGCAGCAGCCCTGACATCAGGACAGAGAGGCTGCGGCTTGAGAGCATGGCGAGAGGTGCAGAGCCGTCAGCGATCCTCCAGTTTGCCCTCGGCAGCAGGCTGACGCTGCTGCCACCCCAGCTCCCTGAGTCTTTGAGTGCAGCACACTTTGGAGAACGCAGTGCTCGAATAGCAGCACTAAACACACCAGGCATCCAACTCAGCAGCCACCCGGTCCCGCCCGCCTCGTCAGCGCTGCCCGTCAAGCTTCCCAAGGCCCAGCCTGTGCAGTTTATTACAGGTTCAACTACTGGGCCCAGCAAGAAGTTTGATTTACAGTTCAGCACGTTATAATTAATCCGCTACGCAAGCTGCAGGCGCTCCAAGCGGTAGTGGGTCACACCCACCGGCGCGACTGCCATGAGCGCCTGCGCCGCCATGTCTTTGGGCAGTGGAGAGGGAGGAGCAGCGCCTTGTAGCTTGACACAAACTAAACGTGCTGCCGCTGGCTGCTCAAACCTGCACGCCTGCTGCCCTGCACAGCAGCCCCCACCCCGACCGCTTGTGCTGCTTTGTCCGCAAAGCTAGTGCGCACCTGCGTCTGCATAGGCGGGGCCCTCTGCCGGCGCGCCCGCCGCGCGCAGCGCCTCAAACGTGCCCTCATGGTGCTTCACCTGCAGGCAGGGGTGCTCAGCAGCAGGCGCGGTTGCGTTTGGGTTATCCGGAAACCGGCGGCGGCGGCGGCGGCGGCGGCAGCAGCAGCAGCTCATGGCCAAGCAACCCACAGCTCAAGCGGCCCACGGGCTGCTTGTAAGACAAGCAGGTTGCAGGGCAGTGCAGAGGGCAATCCGGCAGCGCCCCTCACCTCACGCAGCACCACAGCGCCGCCTGAGGGGCTATCAAACTGGCAGAACATGCGGACCTGCAGATGTGCAGGCGGGGGGAGCACAGCAGGTGTGGTCGCAGAAAAGGCAGGCAAGGGAGGGCAGGGCAGGGCAAGGCTTGGCGGAGGACAGCGTGGTGGGCGGTGCCAGGAAGCGCAGTGTTCTTAAGACCCCAAGCCGTGGGTCGGCATGCTTTGACTTGCAGCAGGTGCGCACCTCCCGCAGCCGGACCATGACGCGGTCGACGCGCAGCCAGAAGCGCAGCAGCACGTACCAGCAGCGCGGCATCACGCGCATCTGCACACGGGCAGGCGGCTGTGCAGTTGAGGAAAGGGCGGATAGCGTGCCTGCATGCATGTGCAAGCAGACAGCAGAGCAGCAGCCGCCCAGCGCAACCCAGCGCAGGAACGGCTCGCTCGACCTGCACAGCCGCCCATCACAGCAGAGCGCAATGCGTGCTCGCCTTGAGCGACACGCGGGAGGAGCCATGGTCGTCCAGTTCCGACTCGTACAGCGGCAGCTCGTCGTAAAACAGGATGGGGTCCCGGCTGGTCAGCATCGCCCGCTGAATCTGCTCGCTGCTCGCCTGCCACTGCGGCAGCGGCGCCGCTGCTGCACCTGCTGCGCCTCCCTGCTGCGCCTGCCCTGCCTGCTGTGCGCCTGCTGCCGCGCTGCGGCCGTCAGCGGGCGTGGGTTGTGCTGCCCCATCGTTGCTGCTGCTGCCATTCGCGCCGCCGCTGCTGCTGGCGGCGCCCTCACGCTCCACTGAGCCGGCATAGGAGGTTGTGAAAGTCCTGCAGATGCAGCATACCATGGCCAGCAGCAAGTTACAATAGACGCGCTGGTGACACCAAGCACAGCTGCCTCCATGCGAGCAACCGCAACGCAGCTGCAGGGGAAATCGCGCGCTCGAGCGACCTGGTTGCGTGCTACCCTGCATCCCCCATGCACAGCATTCTGAGCTCGAAGCGCGCACGGATACATGCAATGACAAGCGGGCTCCCTCACCAGTCGTACTCCAGGGTCTGAGCCGCATGCTGCTCCACATCCTCCCGCCGCGACGCCAGCCACTCCTCCGCCTCGCTGGTGCGCACCCGCTCTGCAGTACCAAATGTCGAAACAGATGGCTGGAGTCTGCTGGACGTCTGAGGCTCAGGAACGCAGGCCGCGTGCGGCATCGGCAGCAAAGGCAGCCTGTCGAATGTGGATGCCGGCGAAGGCAGTGCAGCGGCGGGCGGCGGCGGCAGCGGAAGAGGCGCACTGCAGGCGACATGCGAAATGTCGCACCTGACTTGTCTTGCAGCCAGCCCTTGAGTGCATCCAGTGCCGTGAAGCTGCAGAAGGGGTGGCAGCGCGGCAAATGTGCGCTTCAATACGTCGGCAGCGTCACAACAGGACGAGCAGGGGCAGCCCGGCAGAGCTCCCATCTCAGTATGAACCACAGCAGTGCAGTGGGCAAAGTCTGCACCGCCGCAGCGCAGCAGCACCGTCTGCCTGGCTCCCAAGCTGCAGAGGTGCACCGAACACAATCCATCAAGCAAACGCCGCCTGTCGGGAAGCATGGGCATGCCCTCCTGCCACTTGGCAGGCACCATGCTTCACCATCACAGCCCTGCCCGCACCTGATCACCGTGCCGCTGGCGTCATGCCGCAGGCGAAGGAAGTTGGCACCATAAAACTGCTCGGGGGCAGCAATGGTATGCAGGCTCTCCTTGATGGTCTCCAGGTCGGCGTCAGCTGCAGATTGGTGGATGGGGGCAACCTTCAGCCCGAGGCAGAGCATGCACGATGGAGAAGCGGCGGCGGCGGCGACGGTGGCGCACCTGTGATGGGGCCGTGGCCCGTGGTGATGGTCCAGCCTCCCACTGCCACGCCGCTGCCATTGGGCAGCACCTGCCCGCCCGCAGCCTTGACCGCTGCAGGGAGCAGGGAGCCAGGGAGGGGTTGGGGCGCGCCTGGGGCGATCAGCGTGATCGGGAAGCATCAACCTGCTCCAGGCCAGCACCGGAATGCGATGCAAGCTCAACATGCGCGCGCAACGCGCTCACCGCCCTCGTCGATGGTGCCGCCCGCGTATTTCATCGCTTCAGGGACCGGGGTGTGCTTGGAACAATGCAGAACTTGACGATGAGCGTGTGCCAGTGATGGCACGTCCAACCGGGAGAGTTGAGGGCGCCCATGCCGGCGGCGCGCTGGGCCGCCGCCTCGCGCCGCTCTCGGGCCCTCTTGGTGGGCGCCCGGCTCTGCACACCCTTTTGCCCTTGTTGAGGGTTGATCTGGCAGGCTGCACAGAGGCACAGACTTGCGGACACGGGCTGCCTGACCCGTCCAAGGCCTGGCCAGCTTCTCACTCAGCCAGCCCAGCCCCAATGGCTAGCAGCAGCAGCAGCGCCGGCAGCTCGTCTCATCAGGCGCCAGTGGAGCAGCCCTTCCACGAGGCTGGCACCGCGGCGCTGGCGGCGGCGCCGACTGTCGCCGAGCCGGCAGCGGTGAGCCGCCTTGCTGCCCAGGCCTGCCCGCTTGCTCACCCAGCTTGTACTGCTAGCCAGCCAGCGCTCGGCAAGCATTGCTCTCCTGGAGGACTGATCCATGGTGCCCAGCAGTGCTTACTGTGTTGCTCCGACGGCTGCTTACGCCACACGCTCTTTATCTGCAGCGAGCCAGGGAGCTGGCGGCCAGCGTCAATCTGCGTGACTTATCTTCGGTCAGCCCCAGCCGCATCCAGCCGGGGCGCGTCTACCGCAGCAGCCAGGCAAGCTCAGCATCGCTGGGCTGTCGCGCGTGGCCTGCTGCTCTCCCTTTCTTTCTTGCACACGGCCAGCCCCTAGGAGTGCGATCTGAGCCATCACTGCATGTGTGTCTCTCAACAGAACACCCTCCTCTCCTCTGCAGGTGGTCAGCACTCGGGAGCTGGAGCAGCTGCACGTGGGGGCGGTGCTGGACCTGCGGCAGCCGCCCGTGCGCTGCAAGACGGAGAGCGGCGGCATGGCGCTCACCCTGAGGTGGGTGGCCGTGCTGGCTGCTCACTGAGTCAGCAGCTCGTTGCTCGACGTAACGAGTATTGTCGTTAGCAGGTGTCTCGCGCCAGGGAGGTGGGTGGCAGATGTCCTGATGTCTGGTCCGCACGAGGTGGCAGGCTCATGCCCGCGGCTTCCTGCTGTAACAGCACACAGAACAGCACACAGAACAGTTCTAAGCAACCTGCGCTGCCTCTGCATCGTTGCAGGCGCACGCTGGGCGGCTGCCTGTCCTGGCTGGCCTCTCATTTGGGAAGCATGTGGTGCAGCGCTCCTGCCGGTGCAGGCGGCAGCTCGGTGGCAGTGGGGGCGCCTGCCGCCCCGCCGCCGCCCACCTGCCCGCGCTGCACATCAGAAGTGTGCCAGGCCTACGGCGTGCCGGCTCGAGTGTACCATGGCGAGTTGGGAGGGTGGTGCACTGAAGGGGCAGAGACATTGGCAGGCTGCACTGTGCCTGTTAATCGCATCACGCCCAGCCAGTGGGACGCATGCCTCAGCAGGCACATGCACCATCCGTTCCTGCCCTCCGCTTCATCCCTCACATTGCAGTGGACCTGCTGCCCACCTCGGTGTCCCTGCGCATTCTGTGGGAGCTGCCCCGCGCCATCAAGGTGGATCTCCGCCCTGCTTGGGGCTGTGCACACATGCACCTGCTGCTTGTCATGAGCTGCTTGAGGTGCGGGTTCTCAACATCAGGCCTGCTGCCCTGTGTTACTGCGCAGGCCAAGGTGCTGTGGGCGGCGGCACGGCGCAAGCACCCAGAGCCCATCGTGGCAGGTGGGTGCACGCAAGATGCGGCAAGATGGATAGTTCGAATATGCAGTCTCAGACTTGCTGAGCACGTCTGCACCAGGCATGCACCCCGTGGCATGAGCAGCCATGCCGTCATGGAAGAGCCCGCCCCAATATCAGCTGCGCAACCCCTTGTCTGCAGGTGCGGTGGCCGACCCAGCAGTGATGGGCTACTTGAAGCTGTACAACATCCTGCTGGAGAATGCCCAGGTGAGGCGGAGGCGCCGCTAGATTTGTGCAGTTGTGGTGCGCGCATGACGTGCGCAGCTGCGGCGCAGGCATGGCATGGCATGGCATGGCATGGCACGGCATTGGCATGGCATTGTGTATTGTGAAGGCCTGCTGCTGCAACACGACAGCAACAGGGCTTTAATCCTGCTAGGTGACTGGACGCTGCTCCCATGCCACACACGTATGCAGGGCCGGCTGGCCGACGCTGTTCGCCTGTGTGCCGACCGGGGCAACCTGCCGCTGCTGGTGCACTGCATCCATGGTGAGGCTTTTGTGAGGGTGAAGGATCAATGCGCAGGCAGCTGGCGTGCTTCTTGTCTGCAAGGCTGTTGCTCACATGCGGGCGCAGTCATGGAGGTTGAGCGGCTGACTGCATGTGTGATGCCATGCCTCTGCAATGTCCATCTCCCCGCAGGCAAGGACCGCACCGGGCTGGTGGCCATGCTGCTTCTGCTGCTGTGCGGCGTGGAGCGGCAGGTGTGGGAAGGGGCACGGGTGTCAGACATGGCATGGCATGGCATGGCACCACATGGCATGAGGAGGGCGCCCTCCGCCGGCGGTGGCATGGCATGGCATGGCATGCGACGCCCTGCCGTGCCTGTACATCATGAACGCCCCATGCTTTCTCAGTGCACTGTGAGGGTGCCAGGGTGCCCCCTCCCTGCCAGGCGGTGGTGCATGACTATGCCGTCTCCGAGGTGCTGCTGCGCGAGAGCCGAGAGAAGCGGGAGCTGCTGGGCCTGCAGGAGCACCTCACCACCGACCAGGCAAGTGCCGGGTGGGTGGGAGGTCACAGGAGAGGGCGGAGGTGGGCAAATGCATTGCATCGAAGCCGCACTCGCCATGGCGGCAGAATGCCGCTGGATTTGCCGGTCCGGAATGGCGCCAACAACGTTTGCCATGCCCGCCCGCTGTCGCGCATTGCCCGCAGGTCATTGCTGCAGCGGCGCAGGTGAGCGACATGGGCACAGAAGCCTTGTCGTGTATTGGGCTGAAGGCGCAGTTCTCGAACACCATCAGTACTGTGGAGCCACATGGCCATGGGCTTTGCTACTGGCATGTCTTGACATGTGCCCACTCCCATGCCGGTCTTGCCACTCACTGTGTCCCGGCCCTCATTTGCACAGGTCATGGACTCGACTATCACGCACATCGAGACCAAGTACGGCTCGGCACTCAACTACCTGCGCATGATTGGACTGACGCCAGCAGAGCTGGCTGCCATTGTTGAGAACCTGACGATGACGCACCTGCCGCTGCCGGCTGCGGAGGCGCTGGCGGGCGCCTGCCGTGACCACCAGGACTGACATTTGGTGGATGATCCAATCCATGCCATGTTATGCTACTGATACACACAGGGCAAATCAAGCGAGCTGCGGGGACCGGGTGTTCACAAGATGTGCCGCCATCGCCGCCCAGGTGGCGCCGCCACCCGCCGAGGCCTGCAGCCCGCCGATCGATGTTTGCTCAGCTTACAAGCACTCAGATATACGTTGTAGCAGCGCCGCCCGGTCCGAATGGGGACGCTTGAGGTGCTGGAAACGGTGCCTGCGCAAATCCTGCGCGCTCAGGCGCAGGGCTTGCTTGTGGGGCTGCAGGATGCCAGCGGCACACTGATCACGGGCGTGTTGCACTGCACGGAGGACGAGCTGGCGAGCACCAAAGGTGAGCGGCCCCTGCGCGCCGTTAGGCGGCCCACCGGCTGCCTTGTGTAGTGCTTACCAATCTGTGGAGTCGTCTGATGATCGCCGTCGCCTCGCTGCGCAGAGCTGGCAGGCGCGCTGCTGCCGGCGCCGCTAGCGGTGGTCGGCTGCTATGGAGCGGCAGGCTCGTCCGTGCTGCAGCACGCCGACGCTGGCGGCATTGCAGCAGCTTACCCCGCACCGGTAGAGGGGCAGGGCAGCAGCAGCGGCGACGCCAGCAGTGTGCAGTTTAGCATCAAAACAAAGAGTGGGCTTGCGCCGCTCCAGCCGCAGCTGTTGCCGCTGGCCGAGGCATGCACCCCAGGCGGCCTGCTGCAGCGACTGGTGGACGGCTACACGCCGGTGCGCTGCACAGCGGAGCTGGTGCTCAGCTCAAGCGGCGCGGCGAGCGGCTCTGGCCTGGCAGCAGCCTTTCAGAAGCTCGAAGAGCAGCTGTGCGGCCCGGCCTCGTTCTACATTGTGTCGTCGCTAGGTGGTGCTGCAGCAGACAGCAGCGGCAGCGGCAGCGGCGGTGGCGGCGGCGCGGCCCTGGCGGCAGCACAACACGCCCTGCCAGGACTGGGTCCATTTTCAGTGCTGGGCGCCAGCTGGGACCGCGTGCCTGTGCTGCGACCGTACGAGCGCACCGCCACTAGCAACGGCAATGGCGACGGCGGCAGCAACGGCTGCTCCGCACCGCAGCTCAGCTGGGCGCCTGGCGCCGCCAAACTGCGCCACGCATCGCTGTGCCTAGATGTGCTGGTCTATGTGCCCAGCGACATGCCCGCTGCGGAGGCAGTGGGGGCTGTTGTGCGGCCAGCAGTGCGGCGGCAGCTCATGGCACTGCGGGCCGACGCTGAGGAAGCGGCGGCAGCGGGGGTGGCTCTCATGATCCCCAACCAGCCGCCGCTGCGGGCGCTGCACTTTTTGCCGCCCGGCTGGCCGCACCACTTGACGCAGGTGAGGGGGAGGGGGCAGGAGGGAAACGGCCAGTAGGGTGGTGCTGCCTGCCTTGAGGACAGCGGGCGGTTGCTGCCGCTAGGGCTGGCCCTCTCTGGTCTTTGTTAACGCCGCAGTGTCACCACACTCACCTGAACCCAGATGCCTGACTCCGCTTGTCCACTCCACCCCACTCCACCCCACTCCCTGTCACTCAGATCTACCCGCTGCCGCTGCCGGCCATCGAGTCGGATGAGGAGGCGCTGCTGCCCCGCCGCAAGGCGCTGCACCGCCTGCTGGGCCTGCCACTCAACCGCCCCCTGCTGCGCGTGGCCAATGCCTGTGACTTTGACGGAGCGGGCAGCAGCGGCGCCGCGCTGGCGGCTGCGCTGGCTGCGGGCGGCACCGGCGGGCGTCCCAGGCTGAGCGATGTACATGTGGGCCTGCCGCCGCCGCCGGTCAAGGGCAGCGTGCACGTCGTGCAGGGCAGCTACGACTACTACCACTACATGCAGGTGGGTGCTGGCTGAACTTGCTGTGGTGCCGTGTTGCTCCTTATTGGCCTACAGACAAAGTGGTGGGCGGCAGCTGCTGCTGCGGCCCCTTCCACGTCTTGCACAGTGCATAGGCTGTGGATTGCTGCCCCAGCTGCCTGCCTCTGGCACGCCTCTCAACCTGGAGCCCTCCCTCCCTGCTGCCTCCTCCTGCCTCTTCAGGACAAGTTTGACGACAGTGGCTGGGGCTGCGCCTACCGCTCGTTGCAGACGCTCTGCTCCTGGTGGGTGCTGGGTGGGTGCTGGGTGCACGCATTCACTGTGCAGTGCCTGCTGTGCACTGCTGGCTGCCGCGCTTGAGAACCTGCAGCTGCACCCTGGCATCGACAGCTCTTGCGCGCACAAAAAAATGGTGGTACAGTCCTTCTCGTGCTTGGAAACTCCACCTGCCCAGCACCCAGCCCGCCTACCACCCTCTCACATACGCCCACAGGTACGCGCGGCAGCACTACACGTCCAGGGCGCCGCCCAGCCATCGTGAGATCCAGGCGGCACTGGTGCAGATCGGCGACAAGGAGCCCTCCTTCATTGGCAGCAAGTGAGTGACTGTATGTTTTGGGGGAGTGGGGTGAGGCGGAAATGGGGTGGGCTTAGGGGAGTGAGTGAGGGCTGGCGCTGGGGCACGCTGCAGATGTTGGCGTTTTGGTCAGCACGAGGAGGGCCGCACCCTCCTTCGTCAAGCCAAGCCAAGTCAGTCCTGGATTGAGCTGGCTGCCTCTGTCCATCATCCCTGTGCCATCCCCGCAGGCAGTGGATCGGCGCCATCGAGCTGGGCTTTGTGCTGGACACGCTGCTGGGGGTGACGCACAAGGTGGGGGCGGCTGGCATGAGATGCACTTGCGCCCTTCCTGAAATATCACGCTGTCCTGAGCTCAGCTGGCAGTCCTGCGGTACCTGTTCACCTGGCGGAGTCCAGTGCGAGCCCACACACAGCGCTGGCGGGTGCAAACTGTTCCATCGTTCGCCCTCCACCCGCCACCTGCTCAGGTGCTGACGGTCCAGAGCGGCGACGACATGCCCAGCCTCGCCCGTGAGATCGCGCACCACTTCGACACCCAGGGTGCGCAAATCATGGGCACGCTATGCTGCATCTCTATCGTTTTGGGTTGCAGCTGATGTATACCCCAACTGGAAGAATGCCGGAGCTAGAGGTGCAAGTGCCGCAGCGGACCAGCGGGTGTTGGATGCCCCTCAGCATGCTTGCCATTCTCACAGCCCCCTTGATGCGCGCTGTGCCCGCTGTGCAGGCACCCCCATCATGATTGGCGGCGGCGTGCTGGCCTACACCCTTCTGGGCATTGCCTTTGACGAGTCCTCCGGGGCGGCCGCCTTCCTCATTTTGGACCCGCACTACACGGGGGCGGAGGAGCTGAAGAAGGTGCAAGGTGAGTGTACATTGGTGACTGAGTGGCGTAGTGTGGGTGGTGCCATGGAGACAAAGCAGGCCCTGCTGGGGTGATGTGACACGCCAAGCAGGTTGCAGTGCTTGCACAGTTTATTCACCTCGTCCGCTACTCTCTGTTCTGCCGCTGCGCATAGACGCGGTCTTACCATCCCTGCCCTGCAACCCTCTGCAGGCTCGTGGGTGGCGTGGAAGCAGCCAGGCGACAAGGCCGCGGCGGGTGGCGACCTGTTTGTGTCCGGCTCCTTCTACAACCTGCTGTGCCCGCAGCGCCCCATGACCGTGTGAGGCAGCAGCCCGCTTGCGCAGTGCCAGCCATGTCACATTTTGTTAGGTGTTGGGTGCTGTGGCATTTCGTTATGTCATTCGCGTTCATAGCGCTCAGGCAGTTGTAAGAATCAGGAGGGGGCTCGGGAATTGATTAATTTAGGTAAGAGCTCACGGAGGGCTCACGAACAGGGGTACAGAAGCAAGTAGTGACAAAAGGGCATGTTGGTGCTGGGATTCAGTGTCAAGTGTTTGCTGGTGTGGTCAGGTTGAGTCAACGGCCGCTGCCCCGCGGCCGCCCCGTCGCGCTCTTTGCAGAGCAAGCATTCTCTTTCCAGGCTGCACTTCTCGGCAGTCTCAGTGGGCTCAGCAGCCCGCGTGCCATGCAGCAGGGGCTAGCTAGCTGTGCTGCTTGCTGGTGCCACTGCTGCTGGTCAGACCGCCGCTGCCGCTCAGGCCACCAGGCCCTGCATCTGGGCCAGACGCTGCTGCATGGCGGGCTCGCCGTAGCCGCGCGGGCGCCTGCAGGGAAAGAGTGCAGAGGCGGGCAGCCGGATCAGGAGCGTGAAGGACGTGCGGCACCCAGCTGTTGGTAATGCAACAGGCCGCCTGCTCAGCTTGCTGCTGCACCACGGTGCCCCAGCTTGTAACCGGCAGCCACAACACTGCTGAATGTCCTGAAACTCACCGGAACAGGAGGATGTGAGGCTCGGGGCGATGGATGCTGCGGTAACGGGAAGGTGGGCGCAGAGGCCTGAGGTTTGGGCTGAGGTTGGGAAGGGCAGGGCAGCCGACACATGGAGGAACGACTGCAAGCTGCCGGCTCCCGCATACCAAGCGGTTGCCCACCACAGTCATGATTTGAAGGGCACACCTGTAGTGCACTGCAGTGAGGGATGGGGAGGCAACAGGCAGCTGTGATCAGTTGGCGATCAAGTGGGCAATCGGCCAGCCGGCCGGCGGGAAGCGCCAGCACCCACCAGCAAGGCCGTCGCCCAGCCCCCACTCACCCCAGCCGCGCGACTGCTGCACGCCCAGCGCGCGCCACTCTGGCTGCAGGGCACAGGACGGCAGGGTGGGTGCTTGCTGGCAGAGCTTCATACGCACTGTCTGCCGGTGCCAGCTGTGCAGCGCAGGATGTGGGTGCTGCAAAACACACCACCCACCCACCCAACCTCAGCCCACCTCGCTCAGCAGGCGGCCCTTGGGAACAGACTGGGCGATGTCGGGCGGCAGGATCACGTGCCTGCAGCAAGACAAGGTGTGCGGGGATGAGGAAAGCTGCTCGGCCACGCGGGTACACGCCGTGCGCGGCCCCGGGCAGTCCAGAGCACGCGGGATGGGGCAGTTCAGAGCACCTTCTAGCTATGCACTTACCGGTACTCGTAGATGGAGTCCTCATAGCGCTCAGAGTACCTGCGGAAAGGCGGAATGTGCCTGGGGGTCAAACGGCGGCAGTGGAGCAGCTGCGGCACAGGCGACTGACCGCCAGCACACGGCGGCCCTCAGCAGCCGGCGGTGCAAAACCACAGCCCACAGCTCACATGATCGTGTCCGTGGGCATCTGTTCGACCTTCCAGAGGACCTGCAGAGCCCGCCGGCGGGTGGCAAGGCGAGTGGAGTGTGCGCAGGAGCGGCGCCAGCGGCAGGCGGGGCGAGCGCTGGCGGCGGCAATACGGCGGCACGGCGTCTCTGCGCGATCCGCCGCATTGGTGCAGCTGCGGCGACACCTCGTGGCGGCAGAATGGAGGCGGGGGCTGGCCGGGTGAGGCAGCGGCGGGCACACCTGCTCGGAGGGCTTGGTGGCGAGGGCTGGCGCCTCTGGTGCAGTGGCAGGGAGCAAGCACGGAGTCTGCTGAGAGGATCTGCAGGCAATTGAGACACGACAAGGGGAGAGCAGGAAGGGCCACGGGCGCATTTCCCATGCGGGCAGCCCTCGGCTGGGCTGATCAGCCCGCTGCCTATTTCAGGCGATCCGCAGATCACTGCCGGCCGCAGGGCGCAGCCGCCTGACCGCAACCGAGAGCTCGGCCCGACTCTGCGCCGCTGACTGCTTGCACGTCAGCCCTGCACGGGGCGGCAGGGCCGCCATGATCGTGCGGTTGAGATCCAGGTGAGCGCCGCGCGATCGGCGCTGCCGAGTGGCCCCGCCGCCGCCGCTCGCCGCCGCCAACCGGCTGCCCGCTGCCGCCCGCCTCTCAGGGATGGCCTGGAGCGCATAGAGGTGGACGGCAACGCCAACCTGGCGGCACTGAAGCTGGCCATCCAGGACAAGCTGGGCGTGCCGGTTGCGGAGCAGCAGCTGTCCAAGAACCCCGCACTGGTGCGTCCCGCTGCTGAGCCGAGGGCACGTCGGTTGGGTTGGTGGGGTGGGCATGCTGCCCGCCCGCTGCCTGCAGAGCTGAGGCAACGCTGAACTGCTCACGCTCGTGTGCGCCGGCCATTCAAGCTTCATCTCTAGAATCCCTGTGCGCTGCTGGCGCTGCTGAGATGGTCGCTTACCCGCTGTCGCGGCCGCGCCGTGGCCCCCCCGCTGCCCCCACCCTGCTCCTCATCTCAGCTGAGCCTGCCTGGCACATCTTTTGCGTGCTGCAGCTCACAACCAAGGATCCCAGCAGCATCAACGACCTGCAAGCAGATGGCGCCAGCCTGGCACAGCTGGGCGTGCAGCACGGCGACATGGTGCGTGGGAGGATGTCGCCAAAACAGAGCCCTCTCAGCACAGCAATGTCCAGCAGCCCTGGCACAGTGCAGGACCGGGGCGATCGCCGCTGTGATCCACGGTGCCTGTTTCTGCTGTTTCCCGACTGCGCAGGTGTTCCTGCTCTACGGCTTCGAGCGTGAGGTGGCCCCCGTGGTGAAGAAGGCGGACTGGGAGAAGCGGCCCTTTGGCGCGCACATGGATGTGGCGCGCATGGTGGCCCTGCAGGTACTCAGGGTTGCAGCCGTTTCGGTCTGGAGTAACACTACCTGTTGATCGAAAGTAGCAGATGGATGTGGCGGGCGCTTCTGCGGCGCCGCTGTGGGTTGCGTGGCATGGTTGCCTCTGCCTGACGCTCACGCCGCTGCATGCCGAGCAGCCGCCGCACCCGCATACCCCCTCAGCTCCCCCTTGCCCCTCCCTGCCCACCACCCACCCGCCCGCAGACGCGCATCGAGCGGCAGGACGCCCCCCACGCCTCCTCTGCCTCCTTTGACTTTGGAGCCGCCAACGCCTTCCAGTCATACGTGGCCTCTGCCCTGGCCTTCTCCATCAAGCGCGGCGGCATCCTGTATGGCACCGGTGCGTGAACCGCGGCCTCTGTGGTGCTGCTTCTGTGACACTTCCTCAGCGCTGCCGCCTGCCCAGTGTGTTGTTTGCTGCCGGCCGCACTTGCCATGTCTCTATGTGATGCACGCGCATTGGTCGCCTGTTGCCCCCGGCACATGGACGGCCCAGCTGCCCACCGCTCACCTGCAGTGGATGAGGAGACGCACGAGGTGTTTGTCAACGCCATCTACGAGCCGCCCCAGAGCGGCAACGCCGACAGCCTGCAGCTGGAGCGGGGAACGGAAGAGGAGGCGGCGGCAGACCTCATTGCAGCGCACCTCGGGTGGGTTGGCGGTGGTCTTGCTCCTGATGCCGGGTGACAGTCACGTGATGACAGCTGCCAGCTGCTGCTTGGAGGTGTCAGTGGGAGTTTGGCTGTTAGCTGGGCGTCAGCATTGCCGCATCGATGTGATTCTGTCCGGGCTCTGTGCAGGTGGCGCAAGGTGGGCTGGATCTGGGCGCAGTCAACAAAGGAGCGAGAGTACATCATGAGCAGCGAGGAGATCTGCCAGTGCGCGGCGGTGCAGGTGAGGCGCAGCCAAAGCAGCTGTCGGGAAGGTTGGGCACCTCTGGCACCCATCCTGGCAGCAGGAGGACAAGGCCAGGCCTGCACGGCTTAACAGTGCTACCTAGCAGCAGCGTCTCCGCCGCCTGCCGGGTGTCCAATATGCCACAAAAATGGACGTTGCACGTGCCTGCGCGTCTTTGCTGCAGGATGAGATGGGGGAGCATGCGGTGACGGCGGTGGTGGCGACATGGCCGGGCGAGGACGGGCAGCCAGAGGTGCACTTTGAGGTGAGCGGGCTCATGTGTCAAGCTGTGGAGCGAGGGCCGGTTGTAGTGTCTGACCCTCAGCGGTTGTTGGCACACGCGGGTTGTCACATATGGCACCCCACCCCGGGGGTGTTCCAGATGTCGGCGCAGTGTGTGAAATTGCCGCACCCTGCTAGCTTACCATTGTTTTTGCCCTGTTGCCGCCCTGTCGCCCCACAGGTGTTCCAGGTGTCGGCACAGTGCGTGAAGCTGTGGAAGGATGGCTGGTTCCAGCAGCAGGACGAGCCGGGGGGCACCTCCACGCTGCGCAACCCCAAGGTGCGGCAAGGGGTGCCAAAGCGCTGCTTTGGCTGCAGCTATGAAAGCAGCGTGCATCGCCGTGACGCATGGCCCTACGCACCATGGTTCTTTTGAGGCCTGCCGCTGCCACGCAGCCCAACAGCAGGCGGCCTGCTTGCAGCTGCCGCCAGTGTCGCCGCGGTTAGCTGCGCTGTGGGTTGCCGCCAGGCGTAGGGGCTGGACAGGCGTAGGGGCTGGAGTGCACAAATGCACCCGTTCAAACCAAGCTCACCCATCGCACGCCCACCCATGTGCTGTGCAGGATCCGCGTGACCAGGCGCCGGTGATTGTGGCGGGCAAGGACCAGGGGGAGGTGGACAACGACTACTTCCTGGTGGGCTGACCAGGGTGTAAAAATTGTGGGCTTCTTTTGGCTGGATTGTGTGCGGCAGTAAGCGTACAGTTTGCAAACTTGTGGCGGGATGTTGCGGAGTTGAGGTGGGCGAGTGGCAGCAAGTGCTGCTGGTGCAGCTTGCCTGTCTTGGCGCCTCCCTGTGGGGCGGAGGCAGACCATGAACTGCTCCTGCCAGGCCTGTGCTTCATCCCACATTCTCGACACGTCACCCACACTTGCCGCAGGTGCCGGTGGCTGTGAAGGACCACGAGGGGCCGCTGGAGAACAAGTTCCCGATTGAGAACCGCCTGCTGCCGCAAGGTGGGCGGCTGAGGGGCTGGTTTCTATGTCCAGGCTGCTGGGTGCCATGCCAGGCGGACTGGGTGCCATGCCAGGCAGAGGATCAGACCCTGGCTGAGTGCCGCCTGCTGCCGCGAGGCAACCGGTGCCGTGTGCAGTGCTGCACTGCCTGCACTTGCTGGAAGGGATGCGCGGCAAGGGTATGCAGGCCCAACAAAGACCGGCGCATGTAAAACCTGCTGGCTCAGGTGCACCTGCGGAACGCCTCGCGACTGTGCTGTTCATGTTTCTGGTCCGCACCCCTCAACCTGCCTGCCAGGTGCCACGGAGCTCAAGGCGCACCTGCAGCAGCGGCGGGCGGCGCCCTACTGGGCCCGGCTGGCAGACTTCCACCTGCTGCTCTACCTGGCCCGCCAGCCCAACTTTGACGAGCCCGAGGTGCGCGTCAGGGCTGGCATCTCGTTCTTCTGTTGCGCACTGCTGCTGCAATCTGCGGCTGGTCTTCCTGGCGTGCGTTTGCTGTTGTTGTGAACTTCAACTTGCTGCTGGCGCTGCTGCTGCTGCCGCCGCCGCCGCCGCTCGCATTGGCAACACGCAAGCCCCATCTTTTTACCTAATTCACCCGTGCTGCTGCTCTCCTCTGGCCGCCCACCCTTGTGTGCAGGTTTCGGTGCTTGCAGACGCGGTGCACAACAAGCAGGCGGTGCCGGAAGGCTTCCAGCTCATCATTGATTCGATGGCAGGCCTGTGAGCAAGATGAGTGCGGGATTCGCTGCCCGTGTGATGTTCCTGGCACACCCAGAGGTGTAAACAAGGCTCCACACAACAGCAGTGAGCCAGACAGCAGGCACAACAGGCAAGTGTAAAGGAATAGGTGTGGCGGTAGGCGCGCCAGCCACCCTGGTGCACCCTGCACACATGCCCTCCCGAAAGCTGGGCAAGTCTTGGTCTTACAGCTCTCAGTGAAGGACACACAGCAGATGTATCATGCAACACTCGTTTGAAATACTCGTGCAATTGCACGAGGACACGCGACAAGAAGACAGAGTTCCCTCATAGGTGTATTTCATCTGGGGGCAGTCTCCTGGAGGGAATGTGCAAGAAATGCGTCGGCGTGGCCGAGATGAATCGAAAGAGTAGTAGAAAGAGAGGAGATGTGGCGAGGTGATGGGGCAAGGCATGCGAGTGAAGTCACGAGGCGAAGGGTGAGGGTGGCGTGGGGCGCAGCTCGATGGTTATTGCCTTGTGCAATACAGGGACCACCGCCGGCGAGGTGGACCCTACAGCGGCATCTGCTACGCCTGCTGTGCCTGCTGTGCCCGCCGTGTGCGCTGCGCTGGCTGGCGCCTTGGGGCTGCCTGTGGGTGTGACGCCCTCCACCACAGCGCGCAGGCGCTGCAGGAGTTGCAGGGAGGTGGGGCGCGCCGCGGGTTGCTGCTGCAGGCACTCCAGCATCAGGGCGCGCACCTCCTGCGGTCCAAAGGAGCGGATAGGCACGCAAAGCGGGGCTACTTGTTGAACGGCAGCGGCACCCTGTCTGCATTCATCAATCAGCGGTGGATGCAGCAAGAGCAGGCTGTGCCAAAGCTAGTGTTTGCTGAGCTCCCCACCTCTGGGCACTCATCGTCTCGCGGCATGCGCAGCTGGCCGCGCTGCAGGGCAGGAGTGGGAGGCAGGATGTACCAGTGACTACCAGCATCTGGTGCCAGTGGGTGCGTGTCAATGAGCGCGCGGCTGCAACACCAGGAGCGCCAGCTTGCAATTGTCTCTAGCGTGCCACAGCCGCCTCACCTGCGGCCGCTCCCCCGTGATGATTTCGTGCAAGACAACGCCGTAGCTATAGACGTCCTGCGACAAAAACCGCGAAAAGTCAAAAGAACAGGTTCAGGATGGTGTTTCTTGGACGGCATTACTCTTTCAGCAGCACCTGCATGCACGGTGCGTGCCGCACTGCATTGCTGCCCGCCACTGGTCAACCACCAGCTTTTTCTGCGCAGCAGCCACTCTTACGATTGCAGCGGTGGGACGCTCACTGCCCAGCAGCAGCTCGGGGGCAGCCCTGCAGCAGCGGCAGGTGCGGCGGCAAGCTTGGGGTGGCGGCTGGTGGCCAGATGCATGGCACGGCGTACGCAAGCGAGCACAGCAGCATAGCTGCATGGCAGGCGAATGCCAACCACCCTCCAAACCAGCTGCATTCCGCTGCCTGCGCCCCACGCACCAGGCGACTGCAGCATCGGAGGGAGGGAGGGGCAGCAGCACGCATGAGCGACTGTCCAGTTGCGCAGGCTGCGCCAATCTAGTCGCCAGGCAGAGGCAGTTCCATGCCATGCCGTCTGTCCACTGGCATTGCAAGCAGTACCAACCGTGCTCCAGCGCACTACTCACATGTACCGACTGAGGACACACTGGATAGCACGCTGTCATGCTTAGTCTTGCTGAACCCGCAGTCCGCCAGCTTGGCGGTGCCAGAGGCGGTGAGCAGGATGTTGGGGCTCTTGACTGCGGACAGGGGGTGGTGGGAGCATGCAGGGCTCAGGGCGCTGGGACCGGGGAGGACAGCACCGGTGTTCGCAAGGCTTGCAAGCAGCAGCATTTGTGGGCCTGCAAAGCTACCACAAGCTTGCCGCAGAGCCGGCTGCGTGGGTAGCGGGCGCCACAGGAGCAGCAGCAGCGCCGCACTCACTGTCCATGTGCACCACATTGTTTTGGTGGAGGAAGTTCAAGGCCTGGGGAAAGCGAGAGCAAAGGGGTGCAGGGGTGGATGTGAAACAGCATCTAGGCGCTGCTTGGGCAGCGGCGGCAGTGCACATTCAGGTGCAAAGCTTGCTGGCAGCCTGCCCTGCCGGGCCAGTACACAGCTCACCTTGGCGATTTCGAGCGCCACACGCTTGCCGCGGCGCTCCCAAGCAAACAGCCGCTGCTGGCTGCCCGCCACAGTCAGCTGCAGCGCGCTGTGCAGGTCGCGGCCTGCGCCGTGGCAGGGGCAAGTGGGCAAGGGGCAGCATGGTGAGTGGAAGTCAATGCCGCAATAGCAAGCCTCCTGCGGCTGCATGGGTGGGCAGGCTCTCGGTTGAAATGCGATGGCATCAGCTGGGTGAGCGAAGTGCCGCAGCGCATCGCCACTACGCACCCTCACACAGCTCCATCAGAACCACGCCCTTGGAGCCATGGAAGGTTACACCCGCAAAGCCAACCACGTTGGGGTGGCGCAGCTGCGGAGGGGTGGCACCTGGGCAGAGGTGTGAGCTGTCGCGGAAGCGCCGCGACAGCTGCATAGCTGGAATGCACTGGTGCTTGCTCGCGCACACAAACAACAGGCTCAGCGCGACCACAGCATGCCCTCGCCTGGTGCAGCATGCGAGCCTCAGTCACGAATGTTTCCCGCAGTGACTGGCTGGCCCCCAGCTCCACCTCCTTCGCAGCCAGCATCTGCATGGCATGGGCAGCAGAGCGCACGGTAAGCCTTTGGCAGGCCCGCCACCTGCACTGGGCTTGCCACACACAGCCGTGCTGCACACTCCTCCTTGCTGCCGTCCGCAGTGCAGCACGATGCAGCGCTTCACATAGCGCAGCACAGCACAGCACAGCACAGCACAGCACAGCACAGCACAGCACAGCACAGCAGGCTCGTACCTCCCCACGGTACTCCACTCGGTACACCTTGCTGCTGGCCCCCGACCCAATCTGCCACAGCTTGCCATCCGGCCGCTGCAAGTATGTGATCTGGGAGGCATCTACAACCCAGGGCCGCAGGTGCGGCGGCAGCAGCAGCAAGCTGTCCTCCCACTGCCCAGAATGCTGGGGGGACATGGCGCCTTGGGCCATGAGCGCTGCCTCACGAGCTGCTGCATGGTTCACCAGCTCTGGGATGGCTTCTGCAGAGTGGGCCGCGCTGCTGCTCTGCCGCCGGCTGCCGCTGTTGCTGCCGTGGCCCACGCTACCGGGGCTGTGGCGCCGCATGGCGCCAGGGCTGCCATAGCTGTTGCCGTTGGCGAGCTTGCTGCTCGAATGCCCAGCCTCGTTGGCAGCCTTGCCAGGGGACTGCTGTCGCCGCCGCTGCCGCTGCTGCAGCAGCAGCCAGGTGCAGCCCGCAAGGGCCGCCGCGCCGGCTGCCGCACCCACTGCAATGCCCGCAATTGCGCCAGCCGACAAGCTGCTGCTGGAGCTGCCCACGGTTGTGCCCCCTGGGGGGCTGTCAACCGAGTTGTTGCCTGCTGCTGCCCCTGTTGCAGTCGGCTGCTCCTTGTGATAAAGCACGGCTGTGGGGAACACCACTTGGTTTGGTGCCTCGGAGTAGCCCTTAAATGAGCTGAGCATTGGCGTGCTGCCGCTGCTCTGCGTGCCATTGGTTGAGTTGGACGGGGGCGCTGCAGCAGGCAAGAGGGCAGGCAGGAGGCAGCAGCCTCAGCACGCTGGGGCTGCTTCACAATACTAGCAAGTGTGTTCGCTGCAGGACCATGTACTGCATCGGGCCTGGCTGAGGCTGCAGCCCCACCTGGGCGGTAAGAAAAGCCCGCGCATTCCTTGGTGCGCAAGCAGTAGTCGGCGCTCTCTTCCAGGGTCCCCGCAAGGACGCACTCCCCGGTTTCAGGCCTGGCATGACAAGTGGAGGCAGGCAAATTGCCAAGTGGGAGCTCGGTCTGCCATGCGCCTGCCCATGCGGGGTAGTGCTAAATGCTGAGCGCGCTTCGGCTGCCTCGCCCAAGTGTGCGCGGCAGCTTCCCGCTGTGTTGTTTGCTGCCGACCGCACCCGCACCTGAGGGATCCCTCGCACGCAAACGCGCCGCTGAGGGCAATGGTCTCTGCAGGGAAGCGCTGAAAGCCGGGCACCTCTGGAGCCCACAGCGCGTTGGGAGCGCCCGCCTCAAACGGCACACCGTCGCCGCTTGCCATCAGCGAGGGCGGCAGGCTGGTGATGGAGGTAGAGAGCGGCTGGTAGCGCAGCTGGCCTGCACGGATGCAGGGTAGAGCGACAGGGCGGGTTTGCGTTTCATCTGGTGCGGCTGTCTGCTGACGAATGTGCAGCAGCCCGGCATGCCTGCTGCAACGGCACTGCGCCCCAGGTACCAGGCCATGGGGGCGGCATAGCGCACAAATGAGCAACTGGAGAGCCCCATTGTTGCCAGATGTACAGGTGTACTCACACTGCCCCCGCTGCAGCACCACGCTCTTGCTTTCGTCCTGCTGGTGCGTGTAGTTGCAGCCGCCGGCTTGGCCGCAGAAATTAAAGACCGTGCATTCGCGGCGGCCGGCCTCAACATTACGGGCCGTGCATGCGCGGCAGCAGTCTTTTGCTGAAGGCACACCATCCACTGTTGCCACAATGTCACCGTGGAAGAGGACGTTGGAGCCGATCTGGCAGCCCTGCCGAGCGGCAGGAGGGGGTTGAGAGATAGTCTGGGCGGGCGGGTAGGAGGCATTTGGCGCGTGCTGCACCGCTAGGTGCCTGCAGCCGCAGGGCCTGTCCCGTCCCACCATGCACACCATCATCAACCACACCGCTTCACCCCTCTCCAGCGCACCTTGTACGCCAAGCTGTCGGGAGCGTCCGCTCCAGTGGCCTTGATCTCCTCCTCGCTGGGCATGTCCAGCTCAGCCTGGTCGGCAAACAGGAAGACCTTGCGCTGCACAATGGGAGGCACACAGCGTGCGTGGATGGGAGGCACGGAGGTCACGTTGTGCACAGCAACCCAGAGCACCCTCAGCCCATCGCAAAAAAGCGTCGCTCTGCAATGGGACACTCGCGGGCGTGAGGCGGGGTGGCAGTTCATACGGCGCCGAGGTTGGCTTGCTTGTTTGACTCGAGCTGAGCTCAGCCTGCCCTCAGCAGCGCTGGCTGCGGCCTCAACTGCCAGCCCGCCACACTCACCAGCGCTTTCTGCGCTTCTGTCAGCACGATCGTATAGCAGTCGCTTGACACAAACGTGTTTGAGCTTGTGGGCACTTCAGTTTTCAGGACGGCCAGCGGCTTGTCGGAGCAGCCGTTGGTGCCTGCACGTGCAACAGAAGTGGGGCCACATTTGCCTGGCGGGGCCACAATTGCCTGGCAGGAGCACCTGCCCGACCCTACCCTATGATTGTGGCAGTGATTCACGGCGGCATTCCAGCTGGGCAGACGAGCCCTTCCTCACCGTTTGAATACACGGTGACCGCCACACACGTCTCTGACATGCGGAAGCAGTTGAACAGCGCATTCATTTCTTTTGTGAACGCGCAGATGCCCGGCACCTCAGAAGTTGGGCCTGCAAGGTGGCAGGAAGGCCGCCAGAGTGGGTACTGGGCACTGAATACTGCCAGGTGTGCCGTGTGCAAAGCTGCCGCAGGGCCGCCCTGCCGCGTCACCAGGGGCAGACCCCAGCGGCCCAGCCCCGCCACGCACAAGGGAAGTCGGCTCCCACAATCGCCTGGGTCAGAAAGGTGGGGAAGGCTTCCAGGACGGGGGGAGGGTAGCTGTGTATAGGGAAGCCTGCAGGGGGTGGTGGCAGGCAGGTGCGCTGGGGCGCGCTATTTGCACGCAACGGGCACATGCCTTGCAGGCGGCCGTGTCGCGGCAGTGCAGCTGGCAGCTCGCACCTGACACTACCCCCAGGGCTGCCTCACGGCCCGCCGGCAGCGTGCAGTTGCGCGAGAGTAGTAGGCACTCCCCTTGCTCTATTTGGCCGTAGGTCTGGGTGCTGCAGCCGCCCTGCAAGGCAGCAGGCGGGCAGATCACCTGGGCGGCGGGAGGAGGCGGGGTACCGCTGCCTGGCCGTCGGGGGGGGG
>VIYQ01001425.1:0-21713 GCA_009928355.1 Chlorella sp. CH2018
ACTTGCTATCAGGCACCAGGCATGTTATGTATGAGAGGGAAGACCCCACTAGAAGGCTGCGAGAACGATGTATAGTACAGCAGCAAGATCGGTGCCGCGCCGCGCTGCGGCCGGGAATGCGGAAGCGGAAGCCTGGCTTACATGCGTCCCGCCCCACTGCTCACATATGCCTCAGCCTCCCCCTTCCTTCTGTCTTCAAGAAGGGGGGAGAGGAGTGAGGGTGGACCCGCAACCCCCACCTCAGGAGGACTCCCTGCAGGCAACACCCCTGCCGGAGGCACTTCCGCTGCGCTGCGCCGCCGAAGCATATCTGGGTGAGTCGATTGCGTCAGCCCGCCTTCTTTACCTCCGGCGTGAGCGCAGGCCTGCGCTAGGTGGAGCCGCGGGGAGCAGTCTTTCTGGTACAGGGCGGCTGGGCCACCCGCGGGTCTTTGGAGGCATTGTGAAGACTCTCGATGGACAGAGAGCACACCGGCGCCGCCCCCGCAGCGATACAGGCCGCTGGCAATGGTACCATACTTGCGATGAGGGGGCGCCTCACGAAGGGGCACAGGCTGGCTGCCTGCACCAGATGTCACTCCTGCCTGCCCTTCCAACCTTGTCTGTTCTCTTCTTTACCGCAGTCCAAAAGGCCAGCCAAGGCGACAACGGCGCCATGAGGGCCAGTCGTGGCCTGGCGCTCCTTGCGCTGCTTGCGGTACTCGTGCTGGCGGCAACTCCCGGTAATCAACCCTCCTTCCGCATCTTTGGTTTGTTTGTGTTGACGCGCTCTGCCTGCCGCCATCTCCCCATGGTGAACGCTGCCTTCCCACCGCCTGTGCAGTGGGTGGCCAGGAGGAGCCCGTCGGCCTGCGCGGACGCTCGCTGCAGCAGGCCAAGAAGCCGCCCCCGCCCAGGCGGCCGCCGCCGCCTCGGCCCAAGCCGCCATCGCCTAAACCGCCTGGGAGGCCCCCGCCCCCCAGGCCGCCGCCCCCCAGGCCGCGGCAAGTCACTAACTGTGCTTGCGCCATGCATGCTGCCTTTCCACTCCCCTCTCTCCACCAGCATCCGTCACACACCATTGCCCTCTACCTGCACCCCTACTGTTGCACCGCAGGCCGCCCTCACCCAAGCCTCCAAGCCCCAAGTGCGCTACGGACCGGATGGTTGGGCGTGCACCAATGTTGTGTGAACATGTGCCGGAGCACGGTTGACGGCTGGGCTGCTTTCAAGTGCAGCAGAAAAGACCAATGTTTTGACATTCACTGTGCCTTTTCCTGCCAATGCAGACCACCGCCGCCGCGGCCCCCTCCGCCCTCCCCGAGGTAAGTTCAAGGGCACTGGGTTTGGTAACTGAGTTTGGTATCTGCAGCTGCCTGCAATTTTACCATAAATGCCAGAGCGGGGCGCAGCTGCACAGACCTGGACTGAAATCGTCCCAGTACGGCTATTCTTCTACAGGCGCCCCCCGCCTCGCCCGCCTCCGCCACGGCCGCCCCCATCTCCCTCGTAAGTGGGTGGAAAATTGGGGTGCCAGTAAAGCCGACAAGGTTACAGCGTACACATTATCACCCGCTGCATCCTGTGCGGCACTGCCTCATTACTGCAGCCCCCGGCCTCCCCCGCCTCGCCCACCTCCGCCACGCCCGCCCCCATCTCCCTCGTGAGTGGATGGGAGAGCAGGATGTTGTCACGCGGCGGGGGCTTGCTGCAGTGTACACTATCTCAGTGCCTGCGCCGTTTTCGGCGCTGCCTGTTCGCTGCAGCCCCTGGCCTGTTGTGCGCTCGCGGCGTGCTGCTGGTCAACCCCATCTCCTTGCGAATGATCCCTCCCACACCGTTGCTCCTCCCCATGTTGCACCGCAGGCCGCCCTCGCCCAAGCCTCCAAGCCCCAAGTGCGCTACGAAGTGGATGGTTGGGCTGCACCATTGCTGTGTGAACATGTGCCGGAGCACGATCGGCGGCGGGGCATGTGGGCCTGCCCTGCAGTTTTCAAGTGCAGTAGGAATGGCCGTCGCTTTCCCTTCAGTTTGAGACTGCAATGCTGCGCCTCTTCCTGTCACTGCAGACCGCCCCCGCCGCGGCCCCCTCCGCCCTCCCCAAAGTGCGTTTCAGGGCATGGGTTTGATATGTGCAGCTGTGCATGCACCAGGCAACACGTGCTGAAACCAGGGGGCGGCGCTCCATAGGCTTGGACTCAAAACCGTTTTTGCCTTTTCCTTCTGCAGGCCGCCGCCGCCGCCCGCCACCTCGGGTACCTTTGCCGACCCGCACATTGTACCGTCCCCCCTGCCGTTCACGGGTGCTGCGTTCACTGTGAGCCTTTGCTGTGAGGGGCGGGCGGAAAGATGCTGCACCGATCTGGGTCTTGACCACCTCCTCCCATCTGGCCAACAATATCATCCCTGCAAACGGCTAGCCTGCCTCCCTGGCCTGCACAAATTCTAACCCAACCTCACACGCCCTGTTCAGGCCACGGCTACCATCACCTCGCCCGTTACGTGCGCCGACATGCCTAGCAAGGGCGTGGTGTACAGGTGAATGGGTGGTGGTTGGGTATCATCAATCTGCAGCAAGCAGAGCAGCGCAGTGTTCTCCAGCCATGCTATGTTGGGATTTCCAAACCCCAGACGGCAGTGCGACAGCATGCGCTTGCATGAGAACTGCTCTAACTACCGCCACCCTTCTCGCTCCTCCCCTGCAGGTGGGAATCTGGCTCCACGGCAGTCGGCATGCTGAAGGCCACCACCTGCGGTCTGACGGAGGGTGACACCACAATCGCCATCCTCTCCTCCGTCAACCCCACCGGCGGGCCCTTCACCTGCGAGGGGTGAGCAGCCGCGACTGGGTTAGAATGTGCTCTGCACGAGACACCACGCTTGCTGTGCACCGGCGCAAACAGCTGCTGCTTGCAATCAAGCAAGCGGCAGATCACAACTCGATTCAGCCATCAATGCCGCACCGGCGCACACCTAGTCAACATGCCTGCTCTTTCTCTTATCGCCTGCAGCGGCAACGATGACGCCGGCGCTGCGGTTTGCACCAGTTCGGCCAACGACCTGGCCAGCACGGCGACTGTGCCGTTTGCACAGAACAAGTATTACTTCGTTGTTGTGGGTGCGGCCAGCGCCACCGATGACCCCTTTGCCATCCAGCTGTCCCTAAACACCACCGCCGGAGTGTGAGTGCGTCTGCTTTGTGCAGCTAGCTGGGGCTGCACTGGTTGGCGCACAGCTGGTGCCGCTGTGCAAGGCGTGCTGGCCAGCCTCCAGCTGTCGCACTTGCCACAGCTGCATCGATGAGCAGCCGCCGCTGCTCCCCACCTGACTGTGCAGCCCATCGCCGCCCCCGCCGTCGCCACCGGTCAGCCAGGCCTGGCTGGCCATGGGTGCTACGGACCTTTCTGCCGGCGAGCCCTCGGCGCTTGAGGCAGGCGTGTCAGCAGGCGGCAATCCAATCGTTGTCGTCTCTGACACAGCCAGCAGCACGCCGCGTGCCCGCGTGCTTGAATGGTCGGGCAGCGCATGGGCAGCCTTGGGCGGCGTGCTGAGCAGTGCGGACGATGCCAGCCTGGCGGTTGGCGGCGGCAACACCTTTGTTGCATTCGTGGCAACCGACGCGGGCAACCGGCTGCGCGTGTCGCAGCTCGTCAGCGGCAGCTGGACAGCACTCAGCACCAGCGGCCTGCCGGATGCGGTGGCCAGCAGCGTGACACTACGTGCCGCAGCCGATGGCACACTCTATCTAGCATGCAGCGTGGTGGACGCCAGCACCGGCGACGCAACCAGCAGCCTGTTCAAGCGCATGGCCGGCGGCACCACCTGGGAGGCGCAGCCGGCGCTGACTTTTGAGGTCACCACCCCGCTGTGGCTTGACGCCACGGGCGCGCCCCTGCTGCTGGGCTCCAACAGCGGCGGCAGCACCTGCGTCATGAAGCTTGAGAATGGGGCATGGGGCGCCGCCGGCCCATGCAGCCAGTTTGAGTATGCCGCCTCGCCCTTCATTGCGGTGAGCCCAGGCGGCACGGTGCTGGTCAGCTATACGGATGTGAGCACCAGCGAGACGCGCGTCATTTCGCTCGGCCCCACCAGCTATTCCACAGTGGGCGGCGTGCTCCCAACAGCATCCGACCTCAGCTCCTGCCAGCTAGTGGCGCACAGCGACTCCAAGCTGGCTGTGGCATGCCTGGAGGCAAGTGCCACCCAGCCGACGGTGCTGCTGTACGACGGCAGCAAGTGGGCGGCGACGCCCAGTGCTGGCCTGCCCGCCCAGGCAGCCCTTCTGCGCCTGGCATCCACATCCAGCGGCCCACTCAGCGGCACGCTGTTTGCCGCATACAGCGATGTAGGTGCCAGCGGTGCAGCAGGTGCAAGTAAATACTCGGTTAAACTGTAACATCTCGGCCAGCGGGCGGCCATTGCTGACATTCACAAACGCCACACACACTCATAAAAAACCTAGCTCATTTTCCTTTTATTGCATCTGTTTCCAACTTGCAATGGCTTAGCCCTGCGGCAATCTAGCAGCGACCTGGGCCGTGATGATACCACACAATGACGCGCATGCATTTGCCATCCCCACCCCCAACTTCTTTGCCGCTTCGCCACTGTGGCTGACCTCCACTGCAGTGCCCCTGCCCTCCCTGCCTGTGTGCTTGTAAGATGGTGATGCACCAGGTAGCAACAATATGGCGTGTTGCAGTTACATGCCTGGATTGGCAATGCAGTGCATCCATTGCGTGTCAGTGCAGCAGCGAAGGCTCAACACGGCTGGCGGCTGGCTCCACTGCACAGCCGCTATGCTGCTCCCACGCCAGCGCCTGCTGCACTGTCAAAAGCAGGAGGGGCTTACCACCGCCACGCAGCGCCATCAGAGGCAGGGAACAAAAACATGCCTTCCAAGCGCTTCACCCGCGGCGGCGGTACAGGTACAGGTAGCCAAGCGAGAAGGGCGGCTGCTTGGACGCGGCCACCTTTTCATCGTTGTAGTACACCCAGCGGCCCTGCAGGGGAGGGATGGAGCACTTCATAAGATGAGCATCCCGCAATGTGTGCACAGTTCTGACTGTGCATGCCCTTCTGACGATTTACTACTGCCAGCAGCCCTGCCCCGTCGTTCCTGATAAGCTTGAGCAGCCACCTGCTTAGCAACACAGCCAGCCCAGCGCACCTCCTTCTTGACGTGGCACACGTAGTGGCCGCATGCCGTGTTGGCTCCAATGTGCGACACAATGCCCACCAGCTCGTACTTTCCAGGCCCATCCAGCAGGTTGGCGGGCTGCAATGGGGCAGCAGCAGCAGCAGCCGCGCTACCACCGCCTGTGCCGCCTGCAGGAGATGGTTGGTGGAAACAACCTCAGCGCCACGGTTTGCCCTGCACGCTTGCGGTAGTTGCTGCAACACCAGAGTGCTAGGTAGAGCTGTGCACCAATGCACACTTGCCTGCTGCACTGGGTGGCGCCAGCGCCGCCTCCACCGCCGCATCCAGGTTGTCGCCCCGGCTGAACAGCCAGTCGGCGGCACGCTCCACGCTGCCCTGGCACGCCGCTAGCGCGCCCTTGACCTGCAGGGAGAGGAAGGGAGGGCTTAAGGGTGCATGGGCGGGCAGGAAGGGGTGGAGGGGAGCAGGCATGCCACACTGTAAAGGCAGGACATGGCAGCTGCGCCATGCACCAGCCTGAACAAACGCCAGCCAGTCACCCGTCATCGAAACACGCATTCAACGTGCAGCACAGCTCACCTGGCGCTCGCTAAAGCCCATGACCGTCAGGTTGGCCACTGCCTCAGGATCGGCAGTGAAGCCGCCTGCAGCAGCTGCCGGCGCCGTGCCTGGAAAGCAGGGAGCAAGAATGTGGTATTGCTTGTTGATTGAGTGCCTACTGCCTTGTGTGTGTTGCGCAACCGTGCCTTGACCTGTCATTTGTTGTTCACTTACCAGCAGCCACTGCCCCGCCAATAACCTGTTGCGCACTTCCGCCATCTTTATACACAATTGGCGATGCTGGACACGCGGATTCACTGCTGGACACAAGGAGTTCACCTGGTGGCGGCAGCGGGTCGTTGAGGTCGGCGTCTCCCATGTGCTCCATCACCCAGTTGGTGGCCGCCTCAGCCGAGGAGTTACCCACCGCCAGCGCCGCCCGCTTGCTGCCATTCTCTGAGAAACCCATGGACACGAGCTGCAGAGAAGGAGGGAAGGTAGGGCGAGCTGCAGATGGAGAAACCCGCGTTACCACGCTGGTGCAGCGATTCTGAGCAAAGGGCTGAAGTGGTTGCTAGACTGATGGATCAAATAAGCAACATGCGGGTTCCGTGAGCCCACAACTGCCCACCCACCTGCGCCACAATCAGCTCGTCCGGCTCTGGTGCAGCAGGCGCTGGTGCTGGCGCTGCTGCCGCAGCTGGCGCCTCATCGCCCTCCGGCTGCAATTCCTCTCCAGGCTGTGGTAGGAAGAGAGGGAGGGGGAAGAGAGGGTCATGGTTTTAGACCTGGGGTGCCACAGTGGCTGGCATCTCTGTGCCAACCGCGAGGGCCACAGCATAACTTGACTTGCCTGGGGCCCGCCTTTGGCCCGCAACGACGCCAGGTCCAGCTCCTGAGGCGCCTCCACCTCCACCTGCCATTGTTAGAGAAATAGCAGGACCTCGTTGACAGCTGCGCAGGAACAGGCGTGGCTGGGCATGCAAGGCAGGGGCTCCGCGAGGGAGTAAGGTGCACAGCTTGTAATATCCACGTTTTGGGGCCTTGCAGGGCAACCCAGTGCTTCCATGTCTGCGCTGCCACCTCCCCCTCACATCCAGCTTCTTGGGCTCCCACGTGTTGACATCTGTATAGTAGCGGCGCAGCTGGACCAGCAGGTAGGGCGGGAAGGAGGTGAAGCGTGTGCGCTTGGTGGCCTGCAGAATGGGCGGGAAGCGGGAGATGGTGGTGCTGGTCAACAAAGTTACTGTTAGAAGTCCTGGTGTGCAGCAGAAAATGCACCGATCCGAAATGGTTCAACTCGTGAGGCTGCTCAATATGCGCCCAACCCAGCATGGGCATTCACAGTTTTGCCATGCTGCACTGTAGCGCAGCAGTATTGCCGTCAGCGCACTTACCACCACTTTCTTTCCGGCGGCGGCGGAGTGGTAGTCTTCCACGATGCTGTCGGCGCCCCAGCCCTCCAGGCAGGCCGAGAAGGGCACCCGCGGCCGGATCTTCTCCTCATCCTCCTCCTGGCAGCCAGGGGTGGGGTGCAACGAAAAAATGAGCAGCCGCATGCAATAATGTTTAACAAGCCAAGGGTCAAAGCAAACGTGCGAATGCAGACCTGACTGCACACAACACAACACAATACAACACAGAAGCCTTGGGACTGGTGGATTGAAAGAAGTTTTCGTAAAGCAACGGGCTGGGTGGGTCCGCACCTTGGGCGCCGCCCCCTCCTCCTTCAGCTTCTGCCGCTTCTGCTGCCGCTCCTGCATGGGGGCAGGCACCAGCAGCGTGGTGAGTAAGCTAGAGCTGCTGTGGCTTGGGAAGCGGCAGCACCATCAGGCAGGCAGCGAGCTTTCACATGGCATGCCACAAAGGGAAAGGGGGCATTGCAGCGGCTGCCTCAAATCACCTCGTACTGCTGCACCTCGCTCTTGTTCTCGGCTGCCTCCATTGGGATGAGCAGGCCCAGGCTCGTGGACACGCCCTGCTTGTACGCCACCTGCTTGGGAGGGAGCAGATGGATGGTGTGAAAGGGGTGGCATGCCAGAGTTGGGCAACGCAGAGGGATGGCCAGCAGCTGGAGTGCCGAAGGTGAAACCCGTACAACCGCGTGGGCGACCGAATCAGCAAATACCGCGCAAGGCCCAGCACCCACCCGCCCCGTCTCGCTGCACTGGATGCGGTCTTCGGTCCCATAGGTGAAAAGGCGGGTGGTGGGTGCATCGCGGGCTCCAGGCAGGCGGTCACCCGCGGCATGCTCAGCACGCGACATCAGCTCCAGCAGGTGGCCCCAGTACTCCTCCGCATCCTGTTGGATGATGATGGAAAAGCGGGAAACCCTAAATCGTGCAAATGACATGTCCCATCGACATGGCTTCCAAGCCGAGGCGGGGGTAGGCTGATTGGTTGGAGCATGAGCCGCAGCACCTCAAATACACATGGCAGCCAGTGCAAATCCAGTTGACCAAACAGCCCGCCCCCTGCCGTGCATGCCGCCCACCTGCTGGTGGTTGGAGCTGAACGCCGAGTGGCCGCGGCCTGCCAGGCTCTTGAACATCTGGGGGGCCACCGCATTAGCCTCTGCCACCTCGTCCTGCCAACGCACGGGGGCGAGTGGGGTCAACCGAGTGCTTGCTGTTCAACTGAGTGAAGCACTCACACGCCTCCATGACCTCCTCTATCTTCCTCATGAGCTGGTGCCATTATCGGTTGCAGGCAGCAGCACCACACGTGGTGCCTCACCTCCACAGTGGCCTCCAGCCCACCCTCGGTTGTCACCGCCTCCTTCTCATAAGCCATCGGCTCTGCCCCATCTGCTGCAGGTGGCGCCCCGGTCTTGCCGCTCAGCAGCGCCACGCCCACCTGGTGGGAGAACATGTGGCATGAAAAAGTTCATGCTTACAGCACGGTGACGTGCTGCTGCTGCAAAAGCATTGCGGTGTCAAATGCCTCTGCAGCAGAAGCATTGTATTGTAGGCATTCCAGCTGTCATTACTGGGGCTGCAGGATTGGCGGGATTCGCCGTCCCTGCCTTCCCTCCTGCAGTGAAGCCACCCGCACCTTGGCAAACTGAGTTGCAAAGTCGGAGGCAGCATCTGCGGGAGCTGACTTGAAGAGGGTGGCCGCAGCATCCACGTACCGCTGGCGCAGCTCCGGCAGCGCCCACAGCACCTGCAGGGCGAGGCAGTGTTGGCAACAAAGGGGCAGTGTGGGGCGGCACAGCGAGGCATAGCCAATCGCCGGCATCTTGTTCACGAGAATGGATGGGCTGCAGAACAGGAAGGTGCAGCGATCACCAGCATGGCCGCTCCGTTTGTTCACTTTTGAAACCCACCACAGGATGCCCTAGCACACCTGCAGCACACTGTTCATGTAGCATGAGTTGCCGAGGTTCTTGAGACCAACAAGCCTGTGACGAGTTGGGAGCAGGAGCCAGGCCCATTTGTTTTAGTTGGCAGTCCCGCCCAGGCTGCGCTGGTGTGGGCAGCCGCTGATGCAATGCGGGTTGTGCTGAGAAGCAGCCGGCGGGGGTCTGCAGCCAGGGTAGCGCTCACTTGAGGCTCACCCGCACCCCCCATTTGGACAGCACGCCACCGTACTGCAGACAGTGAATTCAGACACATGGCGCCTCACCCCGGCCCAGACAGCGACTCCAGCGCCTCTCCCGCCTCGGTGATCTTGTCAAACTCGTAGCTCAGGTTGAGCTCAATGTTCATCTCCGCCATCGTTTTGTCGGTCTTCTCCATCTGTGAACAAGGAGGTGGAATGGGGGGGTGGCTGCAACTCATCAAATGTTGCTGTGGAGGAGTCGCTCACCTGGGCCAGGCATGGCAGCACGACTCTCAACTCTCAGATTGGCGCTGGGTCAACCGCCGAAACAGCTCTTCCACCTCCACCCACCTGCAGCATGTTGATGCCCCAGTGCGACAGGTGCTTGGCCAGGTGCGGGTCCAGCACCATGTCGTTCTCATCCTCAGCATAACTGTCGGGAATTGCATGAGGGAGGAAGGAGAAATGAGGTATGTTCCAGGAAGCACGGCAGCCACCACCGACTGTCACTGTTTCAAGCACGCAGGATGCCCCACATGCACACCTGTACACATCGGCGCCATGGGGCGTGATGGTGCCCAGCTTAACCACCAGCGGATACCTGTCAAGATAAGCCAAGATAAGTGGGAGTGGTCGGCTGGTCTGATTTGTGGCCCAGCTTTGGTTTGGCTAGATTACCCCTGTGCAAGCAAGTGGCCAAGCTAGCCGGAACCCCAAAGCCCCGCTCTCACTTCTTGCCAGTTGCCTCGTAATGCTTGAGCGCAGCACCGGTGCCACCTGTGCCATCCCAGTTCTGCGAAACAGGCAAGACTCAGCAATCAAACGTGTGAAACTAGGCATGCAATGCTGGTGGTAGCTGGCAGGGCTGCACACACAACACAACAACTGCGCCAGGACCACTTGCCAGCCACAGGGCAAGCGGCCACAAGCTGCTCACCGCGCGCCCAGAGCCGATGTAGCCGGTGGACAGGTTGAGCCACAGGTTCTCCTGCAGCCCGCTCTCTTCACACCGCCACTGCAAAGGCGTGTGGAAGCAGCTTGTGTTGCGCGCGCCAACGGCGGCCAGCGAGTAGCAGGCAGCATGGTAATGTGTGGTGAAGAACAGCAATGCTTAAGTTGCGGTCCGGCAGGGACCTTCTGCTTGGAACCACAGCAATGCACCTGTAGTAAGCAGCTGATTGAAACACCCTTTGATACTGACTTACAAGTCGGCCAAATCGCACCTGCTTGGGGTCCATGGGGATGCGCTTGGTGGCGGGCAGCTGCTCCAGCGCATCAGCGTACTTGCTCACGCGCCGCTCCTCCTCCCAAGCGTCCACCTTCTCCTGTTGACAGGGGGAAATGCACACATGCGGAACTGAGCACAGCAGTGTATGCGTGCTTTGCATGCCACGGGCACAGCGTCCGGGTTTCGAACTGCAGCCCGCGCCCCCAGCGTGGCATCCACAAGCTCAACGTGCCCGCGCCCACCTGCTGCGCAGCGGAGGCGTGCTCCTGCACCGCCTTGATGCAGCCCAGCACCAGCTCCGGAAGCTCGGGGCAGGGCAGCGGCACGCGCAGCCGCGCGGGCATCAGAACCAGCGCCTGTGGGAGGGGCATGGCAGCGTAGGACAAATGATGCAAGATTGGGGCCACTGGTGGCGGCAGCAACGCATGCAAGCGATGAGTTCTGGTGGAACATGAAGGCGACACATACTGCTGCCCTGCATACTGGCATGCTGTGCTCACACCACTTGCCCAACAAAACGTTCCTGAATGCATGCGCCCGCCCACTGCCAGCTGCTCACCCACCGTTTCTTACCCAGTCAGTTTCAACCTTGTACTTTTTGGCGTCCACGTTGAAACCGCCCTCCACCCCGATGGCCATCCTGTCGGGCTTGGCTGCCGAAGCTGCCTGCTCCTCCTCGCTGAGAGGCACCTGGGGGAGTGAGTGAAGGGGTGCGGGTCCATGGAAGCCTCATGCAATGAAGGCGCGGTGCAGCTGGCAAGCACTGCGGCTAGCGCCCAGTTGTTGGCTCACCCGGCGGGCCTGCTGGTGCAGGTACAGCACAGCGCCCGTGCGCTCCTGGTCCAGGTCCACGTGCTCCTCATCAAACGCCTGCGACTTGGCAGATGGGTGGCACGGTGTGTCAGGTGAAGCAAGATGGTGACGGCATGAAACAGGATGGTCAACTTTGTGGCAGCTTGTATCAGAGCCTGCTCTATTGAGGCATCAACAACGCCGTCCCATCGTCGCCCCGCTTGCAAGCAACCAAATCACACCAGACTGCCACGCGCACCTGGTGCGTCTTCAGGTTGATGTACAGGCCCCCCGGCGTTTGGGGCTTGGCAAAGCAGAACATGCACTCATCCTTGTACACCTGCCAGGCGCCAGGGGACGGCGAGCCATTCGGCATCGCGGGCATGCACAATGAAGGAACCGCACCGACTGTGCATGCAGGTCGCCACACACTACCCAGCCAAACATGCCCGGCCCCTTCAAACACGCCATTCATGGCAACGCTGAGACTTGACACCTTCAGTGCCCTGGATCAGCTGAGCCCCATCGACCCCACCTTGTCATGGTGTCCCGGCGTCTTGACCTCCCGCATGTGCTGCCGCACCATGTCCAGCACCGCCTCATCCATGGCTGCTCACGTCACGCTGCCGCTGCGTTTAGGCCCTGTTTGTGGAACGGGCGGCGGATCAGCACTCAGTCCAGAGCCAAGAGAAGAGCCCGCAACATGCACAACGTTTACCAGCATGTGCGGGGGCAAGACGCAGCAGCGAAGCCGCTTCATGTCGGCGGCCTAACGCTGACCGCCCCGCCGGCCGCAGCGCGCGCTGGCGCGGCGCTGCATTGCCCAGGTCCCTCCCAGCACTCGCGTGCACCTGATCAGCGAGCTGCAGCGGCCTAGGCGGGCCTGGGTGGGGAGAGGCGTCCGGCAAAACGATCGGGGCTGTCGCCGGCCTGCCAGCGGCTGCCAGGGGTCAGTGCACGGCGCGATGCTGCGACTGCATGCACTGGCAGGGCGCTTGGGAGGTGCGCTGCGCACCGCCATTTCCGCATGAGCCAAAGCCCTAACTTTCTTCCTAGGGGCCTCTCGGGAAGGTGTTGTGGCTACTGCGCATACGCTGCTGCGGCCTGGGAGGGCGCCGCCATGGCCTGCGGCTGCTGCGAGCACCGCCGAACGACACTCCTTTGCCCCCACTGCTTCGCCGCGTCGTGCGCCGGTTGCAGAGGCGATGCGCAAGCCTTAGCGGCGCAGAGGGATGCGGCAGAGCGACAGCTGGCGGTGCTGGTGGCAGACAAGGTGGGCCCGCCGGCGCCCTAGCGGCGGCGCGCTGCTGGTCTGCAGCCAGGGAGCCGCGGGCAGGTCCCTGCCATTCACTGCTGCACAATGGGAGCGGATATCTTTCACGTGACTCCCGGCGGGTGCAGCAACCACTTGTTACGTGCAGCAGCAGGCCCGCCGCAATCTGGGCCTCACCCGCGCGCTAGCCCGGCCCGTCTCCCCCCACGCAGGCGGCGCACCAGCGGCAGCGCCTGGCCCTGCTGTCGCTCAGCGAGGAGCTGCGGTCGACCCAGGCGAAAGCGGCTGAAGTGGAGCGCCGGCTGGCCGCAGTGCGGCAGCGGCTGAGCGGCGTGCGGCGCGAGGTGGCCGATCGAGAAGAGCGCATGGTGCAGGCCAACCGTCAGCTGTCGCAGCTGGTCAATGGCCAGCTGGGCGCTGCTTCGCCCTACATGGCCGCCTTTGACCAGCAGGTGCTGCTGTGCCAGCGGCTGGATGCGGCGCTGCGCGAACAGCGCACCAGGTGGGCAGTAGGCGCAAGAGGGCAGCGAGCAAACTGTGCAGTGGGGACGGGAGGCAGGGGCTGGTGCGAAGCATTAAGCGCAATGGCCTGTTGCCGATTCATGCATGGTGGCTGGTGCAGACCCTGACACGTGCCTGCTCTGACTGCCCGCTTCCGGCAGGGTGGTGCGGCGGGCGATGCAGATCCTGCCGCTCACTCTGGTGCCACCCATCCGGCCGGCCTCGCCTCCACGAGCCGGCGGCGGCAGCAGCGGGAAGGAGAGCGGCGGGCCACAGGCAGCCTGCAGCAGCACCAGCGGCAGCAGTAGTGCCACCAGCAGGCAGCGCCCACCCTCGCCGGCAAGCTCATCAGCAGCAGGGGCACCAGGAGCGGCTGGGCCACCGCAGCCGCCCCCCGACCGCGCGGCTGCCATGATTTGCTCCCTGCTGCTGCCGGACAGCCGTGCCAGTTGGGCAGAGCTCGGCGCCAACTCACAGACCCTTGGCTCAGCCCTGGGCTACCTGGCCCTGCTGCTGGATCTGCTGTCACGGGTGCTGCAGCTGCCACTGCCACACAGCCGCTGCACATTCCAGGGCTCCACCTCTCGCCTGTGGCAGCCTGACAGCTGGTGGGACATGCGGGCCAGCCCCCCAGCCGATGCATTGCTGCTGGCCTGGCCCAAGGCGGCAGCAGAGGGGCACCACGAGTGGGGCGCCACCTTGGCAGCCATGGGCGGCGGGGGAGGAGCAGCGGCGGCGGCGGCGGCGCGCGCCCGGGCGGAGCAGCAGCTGCGTGCTGCGCTGCACATGCTAGCACGCGGCGCAGGCGCTCTAGTGTTCGCTCGGCTGGGCCCTGAGGCGCCGCTCAAAGTGCCGCCTGACTGGTCACCCTTTGCCTGGTTGGCGGGGCTGTGCAAGGTGCTGGCCGCAGAGGCGGCCGGTCCACAGCGGCCACCGTCGGCACGCATGGCGGTGCCCCCTGGCGCTTCGTACCCCTTGGCTGCTTCAGTCGTGTTTGGGCGCTACTCTCCCGAAGCAGGAACCATGGCGCATAGCGTTCTGCTGTTCCCAGGTGGGTTTCGGGGGGTTCTCCTGCACTGTGGCTCCTTGCAGTAAAGGCACTGCGTCCGAGACCAGCAAGCATTTTACATGGGTTGGTGTCTGGTTCCGCAGTCAGCCAAGCAATGACCCTGGCCTGCAGATGGCGCCGACGATGCGGCGGAAGAGGACTGGGAGCACCTGCCGCGGCCTGCTTATGGCATGATCCCGCCGCCACCCAGCCAGGTGGGGTTTTCCTTCAGGCAGATGCGAACAGCTCTGATTGCAAGGTCTGCGTGGCTATCTGCAAGCTGTGGAGTCTGGCAGCTGCGTGGTCACTTCCAATGCTTTCCCTATCCACCGCCGAACTCGTCCACGCTGCCCGATTCACCGCCCCCATCCCCACAACAGCCCGAGGACGTAGAGCACTGGGTGGCTGCACACGGCTTGCAGGCTGCGCCAGATGGCAGTGGCAGCAATAACGGCAGCCCCGGCCCAGCGGTGCTGTATGGCAGCAGTCCCATGGCACGGCTGCGAGCGCTCACACGGGCCGCACTGGGCACGCTGCCGCTGGGCAGTGGCAGCAATTGACGTGGTTTTGAACTTGTGCTCTGCACGCAAAATTTGCACATCAAACATCAACTTGCAACACGTTGCGCGCTAGGTTTCCTGCCAACAGGAGGCATAGGACTTGTGGAGCGCTCTATCGCGGGTGATGCACAGTGGGATGCCCTGCACCTTCTTGGCGGCAGCAGCGCTAGGCTTGCGACCAAAAGTCTGGCGGGCATTCCCGAGCCAGGGCGAACGGCCATGGCGACCCTGCCAGGAGCCCGCGTGCCCAGAGTCTGACTTCTCTAGCCAGGCAACTTCAGGCAAGCCCAGAAAGTAGCCTTTGGAAGTGGCCGCCGTCGCCGGTCTCTGCCGAATGCTCACCGTTGTCCCAGCCATTCTGCTGAATGTTACATGCAGCACAGGCAGCATCACTGCAGCTCGAGTAGCAGCAGGCATCAGAAGGCCAGCCCTGCACGCTGCATTTTGCGGGCCCGGAAGTATGAGTGCCGCCCGGCACCTGAGGAGGCGGCTGCTGCCCCGGCTGCACCGCTGCCTGCCGTGCGCCCGCCAAAGTTGAGGGTCTGCTGCCCGGGTGCATCGTCTGCATCCGCCTCAAACTTCACCACTGCCGCGTGCTGCTCCAGAAGCGGGTTGCACGTGGACCAGCTGCAAGGTGGAGAGGCAGCAGCAGCAGCTTGGAGGCAAGTTGCATGTGCAACCTGAATTTACGACGAATGTGAATTTCAGGAGTGGGCCCACTGATACAGCAGACTGCTTCAGCAGCTGCCCAGATACATCCTGCCAGCCAGCCAGCCATCAAACAAGCCACAGCCAGGCACACGCCTGAAGCGGACGAGAGAAGGAAAGCCAAACACGCGGTCAATGGACGCCTCCAGCCACTTTCTGGTCTCAGGATCCGCCGGGTAGCCGCTGCATGGGGGAGGGAGGCAGGACAGGTGTACTAAGCAGGTGCTAGGGAAGGCTGAGCACCACACACCTGCCAGTGGGCTGTCCGCAAAGCCGATGTTTGCAGTGCCCGGCGCACGCATCATCGGTCCAGCTAGCAGCCATTGTCCAATGGACCACCAATTGTGTGGAGATGGAGTGTTATGCACCTTCGCCACCCGCAGAAGCCTTGCCTGCTTCCTGCAGCTGCCTCAGCATGTGCAACGCACCTGCCAAACTGCGTGGAGATGCCAGCCGCCTCTTGCAGCACAAAGTCTCGCAGTGCGTGGTCGCGCGTCACCTTGGCCACAATGGAGGCTGCGAGGAGGAGGCGATGTTTCCGAGAAGCAGCACGCAAGGCTTGGGGCCCCATTTAATATAAGTCGATTCACAACTCCCCAGCAATATGTCGAAATCCGCAGGCTTGGTCACCTGCGCTGACAATGGGGTAGGTGGCATCCGCCTTGGCCTCCACCGTGAACTGCACGCCTGGAAAGCGCTGGCTCAGCCGCTCCTGCGCACAGTGGTGAGCAGTTGGCTCGTTTTAGCCCTCCCCTGCCCAATGCCCATCACTGCGCACGACCAAGCAACTCCCTGGGCTTGCCTTGTGCTTTGCTGTGTCGCCCAAGGCATCAATGTATGCCTCAGCCAGGTTCACACCGCGCGCCAGCACACCTTCAATCAGCTGCGAGGTGTGGCAGAGGAGCATGAGTATAGTACATCAGACAGGCAGGAGGTGCAGCCACAGTAAACGGGATGTCTCCGCCTGTTTTTTTTAAAACAACAACAGGCGCCGCCGCATTGCACGCCTCACCTTGCATGTGGACTCGAATGCCAGTGCATTCAGTGACACGCGCTCACGGCTCAGCATCTTGCCTGCGGGAAACATGGGGCTGTGCACTTGGTAAGCAAATGAGCGAATTCCAGCAGGACATGCACAGGTCTCCCACCCAGCGGCACAGCGGGCCTGTAATCAACCAGGCAGCAAAGCACACCCGAGATGACGGCGGCGGACAGCACATCTGCCTCGTAGCCCAGCATGCCACCCTGCCGTTGTATCGCCTCGTACAGCCGCTCCCGCTTCTCCTCGTTGAGCGTTTTGGAGTCCGCAAAGCCCCTGCAGGAGCGAGATGTTAAGGAAGTGTTGTCCAGCACACGCCGCATGCCCGCCACACGCAGCCCAAGGGCCCGCTGCCCTGCCCTGCGCCTCACATGGATTTTAGCTCCTTGCTCTTGCTGATGGGCGCCCAGGCTGTGGCGTACACCACTGCAGCAGGTTGGGGCGAGGGCCACAGGGCGGGTGGCACGTGCTGATGGTGCTGATGGAACGCAACAGCCAGAGCCGGGCGGGCATGGTCGTGCGAGCAGCAGGTGCCAGAAAGGGGGGCAGACAGGATGCTGGCTGCCATGCATACAACAACTGGACCTTGCTGCACTCACTAGGTCCCAGCACAGGCCCACGGCCGGCCTCATCTGCGCAGGTGCGGGGAAGAGGCGCAAAGGGGAGTTGAGGGCGGCAGCAGGCAGCAGGCAGCAGGCACCAGGCGCGGCGGCGGCGGCGGCGGGGCCCCACTTCCACGCACCAATGCCCAGGCAGCACGGCTCGCTGTACCAAGCCGGTCGCTCCTCTGCTGCTGCCTCCTGCGCCATGGCTGCTGCTGGGCTGCTGTTTGAAGGGCCGGGCTGCCGGCAGCTGCTGGGCCCGCGACTCGAGGAGCTGAGGATTGGGCGGCGGTGTAAGGCACTGCGATCAAGGCGCTTGTGGGCTGCTGCCGGGGGAAGTCAGAGGTGCCAGGCTGGAGGCGCCAAACGTGGCCAAGCTGGGAGGGACCAGCACCCTGGAGGCCATCCCCACTTCTAGTGACCCCGCTCAGACGCCATCTACACGCCCTCGAGCTTGCAGACCACTGCTGGCGGGCGGGGCGGTATGCCTGGCGACCAGGTGTCGGCCCTGACGGCGGGGGACACGGTGAGCGACCCAGCATCGCAGCAGCATTGATAAAATATATGCGGGCTGTGCGCTGGGTCCACGGCGCGGGTATGCATGGTGCGGCGCTCACTGCCGCGCCCTCCCCGCCGCCCCCTGCAGCTGCTGGCGCATTTCTGGGACTTGGCGTCGCTCGAGGAGGTGAGCGCACAACAGGAAGCATACCCCGGCAGCCGCCGCCGCCACTCTGCCGCCGCCGCCACTCTGCCGCCACCGCCACTCTGCCGCCGCCTCCGCCAGCGCCGCTCTTGGCTGCTCACCCACCCCCGTTGCTCCGTCCTCTCACCGCCAGGATGTGCGCGAAAAGGCGGCTGCCGCGCTGGTCGAGGCGCTAGTGGCCAACCAGGCGGAGTTTGAGGCAGAATCAGGAGCAGAGGGCAGCGATGAGGAGGAGGCAAATGGCGCGGTGGGCGGCGGCGGCAAGGCCCGGGAAGTGGCGCGCGCCCTGCGCCGCTGCTCTCCTCTCATGATCTATGCCTTCAAGCGGCTGTGCCGCGGCCTGGGATCCAGTCGGCAGGGCGCCCGCCAGGGCTTCTCGCTGGCCATCGCCAGCCTGCTGGGTGCCGTCCAGTGCATTGGGCCGGCAGAGGCGGTGACGGCCATCGAGGGCGTGCTGGAGCCTGTGGGCAAGGTGAGGGCAGAGGGCAGCTGGTTCGGCAATGGCACGACTGCTGGTGTCCTGATGCCACAAGCTAGGCACGTGAGATTGTCTGTGCCCCATTCCCCGGGTGCACCGTTTCCCAACCTCACGCAGCTTCCACCCCTGCCACTCCCTGGAGCAGGGTTCGGAGCTGCGCGATGCGCTGCTGGGCCGCATCTTTGGGTATGCGGCAGTCGTGCGCTCCGGCCGCCTGCTGCCTGCGGCACTGGCCAGCAACCTGGCAGCTGGGCTGGTGGCGGCTGCTGCGAAAAAGTCGTTCCTGCGGGAGGTCACAGGTGGGTGCTTGAAAGGGGCACGCCAATCTACATGCTGATTGCACCGCCGCTGTTCACCTGAAGTGCACAGCAGCTGGCTCTTAAGCCACAAAGCTGCTGCAGCTTGCTTGCGCTCTGCTGCGCAAAGTACTGCGCCCAGCTAGCTGGTCAACCAGCCGAGCCTCTTCCGCTGTGCTGCATTGCAGGCGCCGTGCTGCTTGAGCTGTGCACTGCGGTGGACAGTGCCACGCTGGCCAGCCTGGTGGAGGGAGCGTCGGCGCCGCTGGCGCCCTGGCTGACTGCTCCGGCAGCAGACTCCTCCCCTGAGGCACTGCTGCTGGCCCTGCGGCTGTGGCCGCGCCTGCCGGCCGCTGCCGCAGCCTCCTGCCCACTGCTGCCGGGAGGCTTCAAGGCAAAGCAGCTGCCGGCGGCCATGTTCACCGACCCGGCGGCAGCGGCAGGCAGCAAGTCAGTGGCGGCGGCTGCAGCGGCATTCTTTACCAAGCAGCACCTTACCGTCCTGCTGCCCGTGCTGCGCGCAACCACAGCCGCACACCCGCGTCTGCACAGCGTGTGGCCCACCCTGCTGGCCCTACTCATTCCCGGGTTCAGCACCGACAAGGTGCGCTTGCTGGATTGTACACTGTGCCGGGCACGGTGCGCTACTGACGTTGCATTGGGCTGCTGTCGAAGGCATGCGTGTTGTTATATGTCTGCGCTGCCGCTTCCAAGCTTGGCTTTCAACCCGCCGACCTGTGCTGCTCCATGTTCCGCAATGCACTTGCAGGAGCAGCGGGACACTGGCTCTAAGGCACCTGCGCGCCCGGCAGCTGCACCGCTGGAGGCTTTCTGGTCCACGGTGGTGGATGGTGACCTGGTGCGCCACAGGGCCTGCCATGTTGCACTGCAGAATGTGGATGCATGCTATTCCAAAGCGCTGCCTGTGCCACGTGGCACTGCAGTGTATCCCCCGCTTTCAGGAGCTGCCTGCGCTCCCAGCCAGAGACACCACCCCTGCCTGCCGCCTTACAACCACAGGTGGCCTCCTCCCACGAGCGCAAGTACCTGGCCTTCACGCTCTTCCAGCTACTGCTGCCGCACCTGGGGTGAGTAGCAACTGACCAGTGCCTATGCCACAGCAATGGCCTCATCGCTAGCATTGAACTCTACTCAATTTATCGCAAGGCAGTGTTTATTTACCCCTCACTGCTGACACTGCTTCCCCACTGCCTCATTTGCAGGCCCGACCAGGTGTCCCTGGTGTTTACACCCGCCTTCCTGCGCTGCCTGGCCACTAACCTCAAGAAGGGCGACTCCTACTTGCATGCCGGCGCCAAGAAGTGTGCTGAGCGCATCGGCGGGTACTGCGAGCGCACGCCGGGTGAGTTGAAAGGGCTGTGCCGTCGCTGCCTCGCTGTGTCTTTGTGCATAATATAGGCTCGTGCTAGTTAGAAAGGGTCAAATGCGTGGCGCAGATACCGCGTCGACGACTATCGCATTAAAGATGCCCGGCCATCCTCCCAACTGCCATATTTCCTGCAGAGGTGCGCATTGCAGTGGCACTGGCGCTGCAGCGACATGGCGGCGCTGAGCTGGAGCGGTTTGCAACGGGTGGTGCCAGCAAGGACAAGAAGGCCGACAAAGCAGACAAGAGCAAGGCTGCAGCAGAGGGCAGCAAGGAGACCGGCAAGGAGGCGGGCGCAGGCGGCGCTGCGGCGGCCGAGGGCCTGGAGCAGTATGTGCGGCAGCTTCAAGATGCTTTCCTGTCTGGCGGGGGCAGCCAGGGCGCAGATGGCGATGCTGGCGAGGGCGCCGGCGAAGGCGCTGGCCAGCAGCAGCGGCAGTGGGCGGTGGAGCAGCTGTGCTCGGTGCTGAAGCAGCGCGCGGCGCCTGCGGCTGTGAAGCTGGAGGTGCTTCGCTTCCTGGCGGTGCACGCGCTGTTCTCGCTGGATGCGGCAGCAGCTAAGAAGGTGGGTGGGCGGCGTGGCGGGCGAGGTGGCAGGGTTTTGACTGTGCTGCCTTTGGGGGACTTAGGGGCTGCAATGTCGGCGAACGAGCCTTACCTTGCAATCAAAGTAGTGGGATGCACAAGCGAGGCTTTAGCGACCTTGTCCACCTCTCAATTGAGTGTTCCTCTGCGGGCATGCCTCCCCCGCAGAGCAAGGATGCGGAGGTGAAGGTGGCGGCCGCCCGCAGTGTGGACATCCCACTGCCCCTGCGCCAGCTGTGTGCCGCGCGGCTCATCACGCTGGCTGACAACTTGGACAAACAGCAGCAGCAGCACCCGCACCAGCAGCAGCAGGGTGGCAAGGGTGGCAAGGGCGGCGCCCCCGACCCGCAGCAGCAGAAGGAGCAGCAGCAGCAGGCGCCGCGGCAGGAATTCCTGGGCAGTGTGGCGGCCCTGGTGGGCAAGCTGCAGCAGTCGAGCGCAGCCACGCTTTCCACAACAGCGGAGGGAGAGGAGGCCGCACTGGAGGCTGCCCAGGCGGCGGCCGACACGCTGCAGCGCACGCTAGCTCGCATGCAGGCCCGGCTGGCCGCCGGTGGCGGTACGCCCGCTGAGCAGCAGCGGCTGCGTGCACTCACGCACCTGCTGCGCCTGCTGCTGCTGCACACGCTTGCTGACCCCGCATCAGCAGACGCTGCGCTGGCTGCTGACCTGGATACCGTAGAGGCAGTGGCGGTTGAGGGCCAGGCAGCGCCGCAGCAGGCAAGCAAGCCTGTGGACGGCGGCAGCGACGAGGAGGAGGGCGGGGAGGCAGAGCAGCCGCCGCACTGGCATGACACTCTGATGGATGTGCTGCTGGCGCTGCTGGCGCGCAACGCGGCGCCACTGCCGTCGGCACCGCTGCGTGATGCTGTGGAGCATACGTTCCGTGCGTTTGCCGACGGGCTGACTGGCACAGGTGCGCGGATTATGCCACTGTGGTGCATTGTTACGCGCGAGTGGATGCTTTTGCATGGCTGGCCATCGCTCAGAACCAGCGCTCACATCTGCCGCTTCCCAGCTTTGCGGCATAAGAGGCATAAGCTGTTCTTTTCAATGGTTTCATCAAGCCTGCCTCTGTCCTTGGTCCTGCAGGCATGGGCGACATGCTGCGCGTGCTGGCCCGCCCTCTGGACAGCAGCACCCAAGAGGATGGAGATGTGTATGCCTCTTCAGATGACGAGGAGGAGGAAGAGATGGAGGTGGAGGGGGAGGGCGAGGAAGATTCTGAGGAAGGCGAGGGCAGTGAGGAGGAGGAGGAGGAGGAGGGCAGCGAGGAGGAGGAGGAGGAGG
>VIYQ01001426.1:0-17225 GCA_009928355.1 Chlorella sp. CH2018
CGCCGTCCCCGTCCCCTCCTAGCCCCCGCCCGCCGCCGCCCTCTCCCTCGCCCAGCCCGGTGAGTTTTGAGGTGGAATCTGGAGTGCACTGCCAGGTGTCACATACGTCAGCGCAGCGCTCATGCCACTGCTGTTGCTCTTCCTTTGCTTGACCTACCGCTGCAAGTGCACTCATCAGGCCCCCTTTCCCCTCAATTGCAGCCGCCGCGTCCGCCGCTGCCTCCGCCGCCCAGCCCGCGGCCAGTCCCCTCCCCAATGGTGCTGCAGCCGCGGCCCACTACAGTGCAGCAGCCAGCAAGCAGTGCCCAGCCAGCAGCAACGAAGCCGGCAGCCGTGCCAGCCAAGCCAGCTGCCGCAAAGCCGGCGCCTGTGGCCCAGCCAGCCGCCACCAAGCCAGCTGCGGCAAAGCCAGCGCCTGCCGCCCAGCCGGTGGCCACCAAGCCAGCAGTGGCAGTGCCTGCCAAGCCGGCGGCCGGCCGCAGGCTAGCGGGAGCCGTCGAGCTGCCTGTGGTGCATGCAGCCGATTTGCACGCCTGGCCGCAGGCAGCTGCAGCAGAGGAGGGCGAGGCATGGTGGGAGGGCCCCGAGCCACTGCACAGCAGCGGGCAGCTGGCGGGCGCGGCCAGCGAGCTACCACAGCAGGCGCAGCAGGAGCAGGATGCGGGGCTGCAGCGCAGCGGCAGGCGCCTGCTGGCCACGCCCGGCATCAAGCCGCTGCCGCTGCCCACTTGCGACTTTGGCCCGTGAGTTCTGCAGCCATGTGGGGGGCAGCAGCTGCTTGCGCAGCAGTAGCCGCCTGGGCAGCCTCAGCACCGTGCTGAGCCAGAAGACGTGCAACGCTTGCCTGCCACCTGCAATTGCAGCCGCCACGGTTGACACAGCCCGCTCCCTGCACCATCACTCACCCGCCCCCATCCCATCGGCCCCCCTCTCCTGCAGCTACATCAACTTCTACGGAAACTTCAGGGGGCGCAAATGTGCATTCAGCGGCTGGCTAGTGGAGCCCCTCGACTCTGGCGCCGCCGACGACCTGTACATTGCGATGAAAGTGATCCGAGACCAGCGCAAGGCCGCTGGCCTCATTTAGCCGACGGCCTACTAGTATAACCGGCAGACTTGCATGTTCATTCAAGCCCCAGGCAGCCAGGCAGCCGTTGGGATGATCGAATTCTTAGGGAGGCAGCAGGCAGGCTAGTTGCCGTGTTCCAACCGCTGCGCCAAGCGAACCGATTCAAGCGATTCTCCGCCCCGCTCCTGCCTATTTGTTTCCATTCTTACATCTGTGCACATGTGATCTCTGTGCTCCTGCATCCCCTTTTGCATAGCCTGCCCCCTCATTCTTCCGTGCCTGGTGCACGCATCCCAAGACTGCCCTCCTGCTCACGCTCATGCACCAATCCATGCAAGCCCTACTGCCCCCCTCACATCACAGCATGTGTCAAGACATGTATCAACACTGCTTGATGATGCAGCCCCAGTTTGGATGGCAGGTGGCAAGGAACAGTCGGGCCGCCCACGCCAGCGGGGCAGTGGCCAGTTGAATCAGATGGACGCTGAGCGGCTCTTGCCTCATGCTCGCACGCCGTGCCCTCGTTGCCGCACTGCGTAGCGGCCCTGCCTGCGGCCCCGCGGCTCAGCTGCTGCCGCACCGCCGCGTCTGCGCCTCCAGCGACACTCCACAGCCCGACGCCATGGCGCCCAAGCGCAAGACCGCCGCCAAAGCTAGTGGCGGCGTGCAGAAGAAGAAGGCAGCCAAGCCCGCCGCCGCCGCCCCGCCAGCGGTGGCCGTCTCAGCGACGGACATTGCCATCGAGGCCTGCAAGTCCTGAGGCGTGTTCAAACGGCGGTGAGCTCGCCAGGCAGCAGATGGTGATGCAATTGGAACTGCAAGAGAGCTGTAGGCTCTACTGGGTTGTCGGCTGGGTTGCCCACCGTTCTTTCTGTCTCTCGACCCTCCCCCTTTGTCTTGCCACTGCAGGGCCGCCGAACTTGAGAAGCTAGTGAAGGAGGAGGCGCCCGGCGCCTCGTTTGTGGTCAACCCCGACAAGGCAAGCCGGGAACGACAGACTGGCTTTGTTTGGGTTGCGTTGAGTGGTCGGCAGTTGTTGGAGCCTCGTGTGGTCGACAGGGCCCCGACACCGCAACCGTCACCTGAGCACTGGAGCAAACCGCTCAGCACAAAGCACAGCACGGTATTTGCTGCCGCGCTGTCCCCTCCCGCCGCCTAACGCCGCCTGTTACCGGCCCAACCTGCCCCGTGCAGCCGCGGCGTGGCACCTTTGAGGTGCGGCGCGGAGACAAGGTGTACGTCAGCCTGCAGGTGCGCACGGCTGCGGTGTGTGGTGTGCCCGCGTTGCGTTGGGTCTGCCTTGCAATGGACCTGCAACCAGTGCAGCTGCGTGCCGCGGCTGCATTGCGCAGCATTACCATGGGCCGATTTGGGTGGTAGTTTGTGACACCCATAACCTGCAGGCCTTGCCCCGCCCGTTCACCAAGCTGCGTGAACTGGACATGGCTGCCCTGGCCGCCGAGGTCGCGGCCGATGTGCAGCAGGGCTAGCGCCTGAGTGCGTGGCTGTGCAAGGCTGCTGGGCCGGCTGCTGAGCCGACAGAGGGCTTGCACAGCGGTGGAGGAAGGAGGGTGCGAAGCCGCACAACCCGTTTGGAAGACCTAAGCAGCCGCACGCAGCACGCGCAGCGCCGCACATGACGCGCAGCAGGGAAAGGCACCCCGCCGCCTGCTGCTCTGATCCGCGGTGCCGGCGGCAGTCGCAACAGCCCACGCTGGGCTGAGCCCGCCCCGCAGCGCCAACTCCTGGGCTGGCCCGCCGACAGGGGCGGCGCTGTGGGGTCGGGTGCGGCTGCCGACCTGCCTGCGCTGCGCTTGCTGCCCTGCTGCTGCATGGCTTCCATTGCAACCTGCTAAAATTGAACTCCCTGACGCCAGGATGGTATATTACATGTGGAAACATGCAATGGAAAAGAGTGTACATGGCGGCTGGCCGAGGGGCATGAGAAGGCGCAGGCGCTGGAGCGGCGGCAGGCACGCGCCGGGAATGGGGGCAGCGTGCAGCGTGCCTGTGGAAAAGCAGGTGCTTGGGGGCAAGCAGTATCGTTCATGGGGCATCAAATGTGGGTAGAAATGGGATGGAGGGGGCGGGGTGCGCCGGCGCTCACCGCCGCCGAGCGTGCAACATCAGGTGTTCTTTCGTGGGCAATGCAGGGGAGGGAAGGCTACACACAACGGTTCATTGGCTGGTCCACTCAGCTGCCCGTGGGGCGCGGCGCACTGCATGCATGGTGCGCCACAATCGCAAGGGGGGTCGGAGGGGTCTGGCCTGTCCCAAGATGGTCAGGCCCAACTTGGCTGGCCGGGCTGGCATGAGGCGTGGGGGAGGCAGCAGCGTTGGCTGCTAGTAGGGCTGCCTGGCGGCACACCGCTCCCGCCGCTCCTGCTGCGGCTCGCAACTGGCGTCAGCTTGGTTGGCCGGGCTTGGCGGCGTGTCTAGTTGATGCCCAAATCGGTCTCAAAGGCCTCCAGGCTCTTGAACAGCTCGCTGCGGGGGGCACAGGAGAGGGAGCACTGTGTGTGAGCAAGTGCAAGCGAGGGCCGAGCAGCGTTCACGCTGCGAGCAGGGCGCCAGACGTGCGCAATGTGAGGGCGCAGGTAAGCACGGTGGGGTGCAGCAACATCAACGGCAGCAGCAGCAGCAGTGGCGGCAGCGGCAGCGGCAGCGGCAGCGGCAGCGGCAGTACCCCCATCCTCACCCAAAGTTGCCCTTGCCGAAGCCGCCGCAGCCGCCAACCTCAGTTGGCACGCGCTTGCGGCGGCTGCGGGGCAGCTCCTCGCCGTCGCCCAGCGGCACCTGTTGGGAGGGCAGGGAGTGGGCATGGGCGGCAGGGTGAGAGACAGATGCCAGCCAATCTCCAGAGGGTGCAGGGGTGGAGTGGGCGGGGGGCATGGAGTGCAGTGGTCTGGAGCCGCGCGGCTGCAACAGCAGGATGGGCGTCAGTGGGCACTCGAGTGATGCGGGCATGGGTGGGTGGGCGTGCGGGCAGTGGGCAGCATGGGGGCAGGCAATGGGTGCACATGGTGCAGGGGCTTGTGCCCAGCTCACCAGCCAGCCGGCTCCCTGCAGGGGAGGGGTGGGTTTGCAGGATCGGCGGTGTGCCGAGCACAAATTGCACCAGCTCCAACTTTCAACAGGAGCAGCCACTGCGGCTTGCGGCATTTGCAGCGCCTCCTGCCAGCCACTGGCCCTCACGCCTGCAGGCGGCGGCAGCGTGCAACGCACCACAGCGGGTGTGACGCACACCAGCCCCGCGCACCCACCTCGGCGGGTGGTGGCAGTGTGCACAGGCGCTCGATGATCTCAAAGAAGACGGTGGGGCGGTCGCCCACCGGCTTGGTGAAGATCTGCAGCAGCACACCCTGCAGCAGAGGCGGGGCGAACAGTGGGGCCCAGCGCAGCTGTGAGAACGGCTTAGTAAGGGTGGGGCGGTCGCCCACAGGGTGGAAACGGTGGTGGCGGGGAGCGAGGGCGGTGGCACGAGGGGTGGGGCAGCCCGAGGGGGTGCTTGCTGAGGGTGTCCAAAGCAGATAAAGGGGCTGGTACAGGCCCAGTCGATCGTCCCCACATCACATACAAGTGCCCGATATCATGCACACATGCACAGGCCCGGCTGGTCCACACATCACACACCATGCCCAGTCTTAACCACACATCCCATGCGCAGGGCCCGCACCTGGTCGTCCTTGTCCACCAGCAGCCCCAGCTCCTGCACCTCCTTGTACTGCAGCACCGGAGGGCGGCAAAGAGCAGGCACGGTGTGGGGGTGCAGACGGGAAGAGAGGAGCAGACAAAGGGCGCAGTGCGCAGCATGACAAGGCAGCCAGTGTGCCAGGTTTAGCAGGCCTCTCCGCACTGCATGTTTCTCCGGCGCAGCTGCAGGTACCTGCCGCAGCCAGCGGGCGCCTTGGGACCCCAACCAAGGTCACTGGCCTGCTGCGGCGGGAGCAGGATGAGCGGGCGCTCCCAGCCCCCACAAGCTCCAAGCAATCCCACGCATCACATCCAGTCCGGTCCCTCCTCGCCTGCTGCGGGGTGAGCAGGTTGCCCATCTTCTTGGGCAGCTCACGGTAGTACTGCTCGCTGGGGGAGGGCATGAAGTCAAAGCCGCCCAGCCGCGAGCTGCGAAGGAGATGATGGCAAAGCGTGGGGCAGGTGTAAGAGACAGGCTCAGCTGCGGCTGGGCTGGGGCAGGGGGCAGGGCAGCCGTCAAGCTGCCCAGCGGCGACCTGCCATACAGGCAGCGGTGCGGGCAGGTGCAGGGTGAAGGGACCTGGAAACAGCGCAGCGCTTCGAGCAGCAGGCCTGCAGCACAGCAGGCAAGCACCGCCACCGGACACAGCCCCTCCCACCGCCCGCATCTTGCGCATGACAGAAGCTTGGTATCAGTCTGCAGCTGCCACCGACCGCCTCCCAACCCCAGGCAGCAGCAGCAGAAGGACACCGCAGCGGGCCAGCAGAGCCGCTGCAGCGGATGAACAGGAGCTCAGCAGAGGCTGTCCCAACTCACACAGCCCGCATCTTGCGCATGGTTGAGAAGATGTCGTCGGTCTTGAGCGCCACGTGCTGCAGGCCGGGACCCTCGTTCTGCTCCAGGTACGTCTGGATCTGGGACTTGCTGCAGGCGCATGATAGTTGGGGTAGCAGGCAGTTCTAGGGGTGAGGGGTTGATCATTGCTAGCAGTGCGAACGAGGGGCTTATGTTCTGCTCCAGGTAGGTCTGGATCTGGGACTTGCTGCAGGCGCAGTGGCAAGAGGGGAGGAGTGCAGGTGGGTGGCAGAGGTGGGAAGCAGGCCATGCCGCACGGCAGGCATCTGCACGCATGCCCGCCGCTGCGCATGCGCTGCTGTGCTCAAGTCTGTGTATGCCGCACAGCCCGCTGCACTCCGCACCCAGCAGTACAGCGCCCTACACTGTGGGAGATGTGGCTGGCCAGCTGCCTGCTCACCGCTTGGTGCCAAAGGTGGGCTCGTTCACGGGCAGCAGGATCATCTCGTTGTTGTTGGCCATGACCTGCGGGTGGGCAGACGCCCAAAAGGAGCGGACCATGAATGCAGGCTGGGCTCACATGCAATTGTCCGGCATGACCTGCGGGCACAAGGCGGATGGGGTGGGCAAGCCGCAGGATTGGGTTGGGGCTTGCCAGGCAGCAGCTCAGCAGGTACACCAGCAGCGGCACGCGAGCAGCAGCAGCCTGGCAGCAGCAGTCCTGGGGCAGCAGCACAGCAGCCCTGGGGCAGCAGAACAGGCGCAGCCAACCCTGGGCAGCAGAGGTGGCCTGGGCGCTAACGTCCCCAGCCCAGCCAAACACAACCGGATACAGCCCAGCACAGATTTTGAGTCGTTGTGTATAGCCCAACAGTCTGGTGTGTATAGCCCAACAAAGGCGCACCATTGAGTTGAGGCCGGAGTCAACGGTGCCCACGTCGTCGGCGGTGAACTCTGCAAACTCATGGAAGCCTGTGGGGCAGCAGAGGGATCGGCGGGGGGCAGTCAGTAACACCCAACAGCAGAAGTTACACCCAACAGCAGAAGGGGAGCACCAACAGCGGAGGGGGAGCAGCGGAGGGCAGTCAGTTGGTTGCAGGGCCTGGCTGCCTTCGTCGAGCCGCCAGGCCGAGGGGTGCACTGCGACACCAGGCAGCAGCCCAGGCCGCTTCGCACTGGGGCCTCCTTGCAGCCAGTCCCGCAGGCACAGCACTGGGGCGTTGCAGCCAGTGCCCCAGGCAAACGCTCCCGGCCCCAGCAGCCAGTGCCAACTGCACACAAACCCAGCTCACCAAAGGCCTTGGCCATGTACTCTACTTGCGGGATGAGCTCCGGCACGTTGCCGACCGCGTGGTCCAGCCGCTTTAGGCCGTACGACACCTGGATTGGAGCAGGGGTCGATTCAAAGGGCGATAAAACCACGTTTCCAACAGCTGGGCGGGCAAGCACAGCAAGTGGTCCAGCCGCACCAGGCCGCACGGCACCTGCATGGGGCAAATCGATTGCGGCAGCAGAGGGGGCAGTGAAAGCAGTGGCTGAAGCACGTCGCCGGCCGGATGGTCCAGCCGCTCCAGGCCGTACCACTCTTGATTAGAGGGGAGGCGATAGGAGCCGCGTCTCCTGTGAGAAGTACGATGGGCAAGCGCCAGGGGTGGCCCAGCCCTCTCCCCAGGGCGCCCCAGCGGCTCACCAGCAGCGCTCGCTCTACCGCCTGCCAGCCGGGCAGGACACCTCCCGCATCTGCCTGCCGCCACACAACAGCTATTGTAAACCAACTGCCACATTCTCCCCATCATAGCGTCTCCCCGCCCTGCCATGCCCAGTTGCTCACATGCGGCGCGTCCTCCACCGCCTGCCAGCCGGGCAGGAAGGGCCCCTCGTAGTTGCCGCTTACAAAGCGCAGCACGCAGTCGCCGTACAGCTTGACCTCCGCAAAGGTGCAGGTCTGTGGATTGGAGGGCGAGTGTTGGTGAAAAGGTCAGCCGGCCTAGCAGAGCGGTTTGCCACAGTGGAGCCACAAAAGGGCCGCCGAGCCTCCGCAAAGGTGCAGGTCTGGACGCAGCGGGAGGGAGGAGAGCTGGGCAGGGGGGGATGAGCAGACCCCGGAGGACGGGCAGGATGGATGAGGAGCAGGGTGGGGTGCAATGAGTTGATGCCGAGGCCGAGGACTTGCCCCGCATACCGCAACACACCGAGCTTCCCCTACACCTCGCCACAGCAGCAGGGCGCTGGCATCGTTGCCCTAGTGCCCACCTGGCCGGTCGCCTCGCCCTCCAGCCTGCCAAGTCGCAAACAAAAATCAGCTCAGAATCGCAGCACGCTCCTGCACACCCCCGCCCTCATCCGCCGCTGCCCCTGCTGCCCACCTGGCCGGTGGCCTCGTCCTTGAGTGTGACGGGCGCGCGCACACCGATGCCGCCGTTGGCGGTTGAGGCGCGGTAGGCCTCGGCGGCATCATCCACCAGGACGCCTGCAGGGGAAGGGAAGGGCCGGAGGGGTGAGAACGTGTCACAGAGGGGGAACGGTTGGAGCCCTGCAAGAGTGTTCTGTGCACAGGCCTGGGCGGCATCATCCACCAGGACGCCTGTCGTGAAGGGCAGGAGGGGCACGAGTTTGTAGATACGAGGGGGAGGGGGGGTGGCATCATCTGGCCACCGGGACGCCTGTAGGGGGAGATGCGCAGGAGGGTGGAGCTGTGAGCGTAGGCAGAGACCTGGGCGGCATGTGCTGCGCAGCACCGCTGGCCGGGTGCCTGCCAAGCCGGGCAAGGCAGCGCACCAGGCAGGTGTGCGCAGGCAACCCTGCAGCCAGCTACCGTGCAGGATGCTCACCAAAGGCGCGGGCTGCCAGGCCGTGCTTCTTGAGGAAGTCGAACGCCTCATCCTGGTCGTACCTGCAGGTTTGGAATGCAGGAAAATGAGATCAGAGCCGCAGGTTGAGTGCGGCTGGAAAAGGGTAGTGGCGGGCATGAAACTGTGCATGCGGGCATGCAGGCCTTGCTCGAAAGGCGCGAGCCTGCCCTGCAGGCGTGCCCAGACAGCATGCGGCCACTCTCTCTCAGAACAACAGTTTTCGCTCTCCGCTTGCACGCCAGCCAACCAAGCAACGCAAGGACCCTGCTTCCAAAGCACGGCAGCAGCGAATCGTGCTCCACAATAGCGCTTGGCACCAGCCTTTGACACCAGCCGCTAACGCCAGCCTCAGGGTACAAGAGAACAAGCGGGCGCCACTCACTCGATAGGCGGCGCGCTCTCGCTCTTGTCGGTCTTGGTTGAGTACGGGGCAGTGAACGCCATCACCAGGTCGCCTGCAGGTGGGGCGAGTTCATAAATAAGTGCCTGCTGTTACTGTACGCGACAAAAGGTGGGGGTGCACTTGCCGTGGTCACCGAGCAGTGCATTTGCACGCGAGCAGCAGCAGCTTTTAGAGCTGGAGCAGCTAACTGCATGGCACTGGATCTGCTGGATGACAACGCCCGCCAGCCAGCCCCAACAGATTCAACGGCGCGCACCAGCAATCTCAGCGATGGCGGGCCGCCCACTTACCCGACTGCATGACATACGAGGCAAAGTGGTGGTTGCCGGTGGACTGGTCGCTCTTGGCCACCAGCGTCATTCCCAGGCCAAAGCCAAACCTGCGGGTGGTGCCCAAGGGGCACGGCAGCGATGTGGGGAGGTCAGCACAGCAGCAAAGGTGCTGGGCAGGGCATGCAGCGTCCGCCCGCTGCCTGCCGCAGCAGACGGCAGGTCAGCTGGACAGCTGTGAAAACCGAAGACAGCCACCCTGCAGGTTAGCAGGCCCCAGCTGCCGCTGCGGCTGCCGCTGGTGGTGGCAACGCGTCGCCGCATGAGCTCATCCAAGCCTCAATCCTCACTTCACCCCTCCTCACTCACCGGCCGCTGGTGGTGGTGGCGTCGCCGCACCAGAACTCGATGTGGTCAAACTTGTGCATGGGGAATCGGTCGGAGCGGGGGTTGTGGCGCTGCGGGGCAGGGAGGGAGGGAAGGCGCGGCAGGGTGAGAGCGCGGCGGCAAAGCCACCACAGGCGCAGCAGGCAGGCAGTACAGCCACAGCTGGGGCTCCCTCTAACTCCCCATCCCCCCATAACATGCCCAATGCAGCCGCACCTTGAAGTTGCTGGCGCCCACCAGCTTGAAGCGCTGCTGCTCCTCGCCGGCCGCCGCCGGCGCACCGCCGCCGTTGGCGTGGACGGGTTCGGTGCCCACCATAGCGGCAGCAGGGACGTGGAGTGGAGGCTGGGTGGACGCCTGCACGCGTTACAGGGGTGGAGAGGGGCGGTGAGCAGGCTGGGCAGGCGTTGGGCGCCAGAAACAGCGCCAGATGGCGGCGCCGCCAGAAACGGCGGCTGGGCGGCGGCGCGTCGAGTAGGGGCTTTGTCAGCCGCCCCGGCGCGTCGCAGGCCTCCGCTCAATGCCTGGACGCTTGCAGCGCCTGAAAAGAGCTGGCGGACGCAGACAGCGCCGCCACAGGGCAGCCCAGGCACGCCACCCACCTGAGGGCACGCAGCTGGTGGCGCCGACCGCTGCCAAGCGCTGCTGGGATCGATGCACAGTTACGAGCAGCACTGCCGGGGCCTGCGGGGGTGGCCCTGTGCAGACTGCCCTGCTGAGCGGGCCATTTCACGGGCCGCAGCAGGCCCGCTGGAGCGTCTGCAGCGCCTGATCACCGGCACTGCCTCGAGCATGATGTCTGCTCCCTTGCACAGCGCGCCAGGCTCCCGCGGGCAGCGAGAGCACAAGGTGGCCACCTGCACAACGCTTGCAGAGCAGTCTGGCGCCTCCTGCCCCTGCAAAGCACCACTCCCACAGCTGCAAAACAACCAGGGGGGGCCACGCCGGGCGTCCCAGGCCTCAGGGGTGGCAGCGGCAGCAGCGGCGGCGGCAGCGGCTGCAAGGGTAGCACCCCAGAGCCCCTGACGGACAGTTCGCACGCCAGGCCAGCCATCTTGACCGCAGACCAGGACAGGTGTGGCGTGAGCACACGTACAGGACAGTGCTCCAGGGTGCTCCAGGGTGTTCCTCTCTCCTTGCTTCTCACCTTGCAGGGGCGCACAACCGCTGCGCCTCACCTTCCGCTCTAGAGCGGATCTGGCAGCGTGGCGGCACAGCAGCTGTCAGCCTCTGCTACCTGCATGGACCAGCTGCTGCATGCTGCCGTGGCATTGTGCTGTGGATGCAAGTGCGTGCTGCATGCAGATGGAAGGCAGGGGGCAGCCCACAGGCTCCTCCAGCGGCCGTTGGCATGCAGGCTTTGTTGCAGCTGTGGCCCCTGGAATGCCCTGCCCGGCTGCTGTCCACCCCGCCTCAGCTGCTTTGCACTGCTGAGCCCTCGCGGCAGCACAGCCGACGTTTCAGGGAGCTTTGCTCGCATCATGTCACATCATAGAGTCAGCGCTAGTCAATGATGAATGAATAGATCAGAATCAGCGGCAACAGGGGCAGGAGGCAGGCAGAATGGGTGCCGGGGCGTCATGCGCAGTGCAGGGTACCGATTTATTGATCAGTGGCAGGGTGAGAGGGCAGTGGCGGGAGTGTTGGGGACAATCACTGGTGCGTGTACAGCATGAGAGGTGATGGGGATGAGGGACAAGGGAGGTGAGGGCTCATGAGAGCAGGTTGGGGCAGAGAGCCAAGGCACGAGGGCTACATCTTTGCAGCAGGCCCCGCTTGCATCACAGCTGCTCAGCCGCAGATGTAGGTGAGCAGGGCCTGGACGTCGGAGGGGGAGAAGCCCTGCGCCGACAGCATGCCCACCACATCCACGGTGGACAGCAGGCCGCAGTAGGGGCGCACGGCATCCACCAGGGACTGCAGCTCGGGGTACTGCGCCACCAGCTGGCCAATGAGCTCGGGGGTGAGGGGCACGTCCGCTGCGCCCAGCGCGCGGCGGCGGCTGCCGTTGCAGATGCAGCCCAGCACCACGTTGACGTCTTCGGGGGACATGCCAAAGCCGGCGGCCATCTGGGCCAGCATCTGCTGCGCCTCAGCAGACTGGAGCAGGCTGCAGGCGGGGCGCAGAGAGTTGGCCATGGACGACAGGTCGGCGTCGCCGGCGATGGCGGCGCACACAGCAGTGGGGTCCAGGGTCTGCTGCATGGAGCGGCGGGCCGGCACCTGCGGGGCAGGAAGGGGCAGGGGGAAGGCAGGGAAGTGAGGGCGGGAGCAGTGAGTGGCGGGAGCAGTGGGTCGCGGGGGCCGAGTCTGGTGTACGGCGGGCAGGCGGCATGGGGCAAACAGCATGCAGCAACTCCCACGCCTCTCACCTGCTGCTTGCTATCAACCCGAAGGTCGCGGGCGGTGGCCATGGCCGCCAGGGCCAGGCAGGCAACCAGCAGGGCGAGGCTGCGCATGGTTGCGGTGTGTGGCAGGGGAAGGGTGCGGCGGGCGGCGGGCGGGCTGGGGATGTGAGTTTGCTGGGAGCGGGAAGGCCAAGGTGAGTGCATTGGGCTCCAGCAGCCCGCTTTTATGCTGCCGGGCTCCGGCTGGGGCCCCACACGCCCGGGAGCCGGGGCGCAGCTGTGCCAAGCAGCTGCCCCGCAGCGCCCCCTGGACTCGGCCGGGCGCCACCTGGCGGTCGTCTGAGCCTCACAGGAGCTGGGGGAGCCCTGCTGACCAGGGCCGCGCTCCCAGGTGGCCCGCAGGCGCCCCCCTCCAACCCGCCGGCGCCTCCGCCGCCGCTCCGGCGGTGGAGGGCATCGTCGCTGGTGAGGCTGGCAGAGGTGAGAGGGTTTGGTGGAGAGGCATTGCAAGAGGCTTCCGTGTGGATTGCACCCACGGCACTCAGGTCCTGGCAAGCGGAGGACTGGGGGCTGGGGCTGGGCACTGGGGCCAGGAGTGCTCCACCCTAGGTCCTGCCGTAGTGCCGCCGCCGCACCCGATGTGCGGCGCCCCATGCTGGGCTGCGTGGCAGCTTTGATGCGCTGCGGCCGTGTAGGGGGATGCGCACCCACAGTCGACTGGATGCATGGCTGTACTGCGGGCAGGTGAGACAGCGAAGCATCCTCAGTGTCGAGGGGGCAGCACCTCCAGCGCCCGGCCACACGCAGCAGAGGCAATGCCTTCAGAAAGAGACCGAGTCTGGTCAGACGTGCGATTTTCGGCGTGCGGTAGTGCGGCCAGTCACGCACGCATGGCCCTGCAGCCTGGCGGGCTGGCACGGCCGCCAATCGCAGCAGAGCGGCAACCGCCCTCCCAACCGCCCATGCCCCCACGTGGTCTGCTGCCCCAGTGCAGTGCACCAGGGGATCGCCTGCGCTGCAGCACATCCTGACAGCTGCGCAGCACTCACCGCCATGCAGCACACACAAGACAAAGGCGCAGAGCGCACCGATGCATTTGAGTGTGCGCGATGAAGCGCTGTCCCGCAGGAGCGGCGGCCCGGCGGCTGTGGCGCAGGACTGGCGGCCTGCAGGATGGCTGGATGAGACGCTGCGACCTGCCCCGTGGTATCAGTGTGGGCTGGGAGCTGAGCAGAGGTCAGGGAGGTGCGCCTCAACAGTCGCTCCGGTACCGCGGGCTCGCTCGCTGGCCGCAGCCAATCGTAACGAGCTCATCATCACTGTCGGGCTGGGATGGGGCGGTAGCATGCCTGAATGGGGGGCCCAGCAGGCCGCATCGCCCATGCGAGGGCAGCTTCAGGGGAGCCGGGAGCCCCGCCCCACTCAAACGGTTGCGCTTCTGTCACACCACTCGGTGCCTTTTGAACACAGCCACCGCCCGCCGCTGCCGCGCTCGCCTGCGCAAGCTCCGCCGCGCACGCCGCTACGCTCGCCGCCTGGCCTTATACCAGCGGCTGCCAGCCCATCCTGGTGGCTGCCAGAGCCTGCTGCCGGCGCGCCGCGGCGCGCCGTTGCGCCGCGCGGCGATGCTTGACTCTCACAGCCACCGCCGGCACTCCTGCCGGCTGGTGGCGCTCTTCTGCGCCATCACGGGGTGCTTCCTGGTGAGTGCAAGCGCGCGGAGGTGAGCCCTGGCCCCCGCCCCGCCGGCGGCGCCAGCTGCCGACAGGCCACGAGCGGTGCCGGCGAGGCACCGGGCCGTCGTCGCTTGCTGGCCCCGTCACACCTGTGCTGCATCCCTCCCCCCACGCCAGATCTACTCGCTGATCCAGGAGCGGCTGATGACGCTGGGGTTTGGGCCGCACGGCGCGCAGGAGCGCTTCCGCCACTCCCTCCTTGTCATCCTGGTCAACCGGCTGGTGGCGGTGGCTGTGGCCGCCGCCGCGCTGGCCCTGGCCGGCAAGACCCTGCACCCTGCGGCGCCGCTGGGCCTGTTTGCGGTGCCCTCCGCCGCCAACGTGCTGGGCAGCGCGTCGCAGTACGAAGCCCTCAAGTACGTCAGCTTCCCGCTGCAGGCGCTGGCCAAGTGTGCCAAGACGGTGAGCTGACTGGGCTGACGGGGGGGCTGGAGGGGTGGTTGTGGGGGGATGCGGATGGTGGTGGCTCTCAGTTCTGCAGCTGAGATGATGGCCCCAGCTGAAGCCTTGCCGCTGCTGCATGGTGGGGGTCCCGCCTGCAGCTGGCCTAGTGCCCTTCGCTGCTCGACGCCGCGGCCTCCGCGCTCACTGCTGCGCCCGCAGCCCTCCTCCACAACACCCTCTAGCTCCAGCCCTCATCCCCTCTCCCTTTCCCTGTCCAAAAACACAATTTTTGGATTAAATGACATTGTTATTCCAAATTTATCTGCTGCCACCGCCATCGCAGGTGCCGGTCATGGTGTGGGGCCTGCTGCTGGGCGGCCGCCGCTACGACAGCATCGACTACGTCTGCGCCCTGACAGTCACCTTTGGCTGCGGGCTCTTTGTGCTCACCGGCAGCATCGCGGCGCCGCAGCTGCAGGCGGCGGGCACCGCAGCCGCCGCGGCCGCCACTAGCAAGCTCGACCTGTTGGCCGCTGGTGGACTGGCGAGCAGCGTGGGCGACAGCAGCGGTGACGGCAGCACGGCAGCCCACCCATGGCTGCTCTACGGCCTGCTGCTGCTGGGCGCTTTCTTGCTGTTCGATGGCCTGACCTCTACGACGCAGGTGGGCGGGGTTGAGGGTTAAGCGGCTGGGGTGGGCAGGGGCCAGCGGCGCACAATGGCTCCGCTGCCTTTGGACAGTGCAGCTGCAGCAGTTGCTGGTAGCGCAGGCATGCCAGTCTGGTCCACCAGCGGTGCAGGCATGTTGAATTCTTCACTGCGCCTGTGCCTGCTGCCACGTTCTTCTGCCTGCCGGCTGGCTCACGCAGCAGCCCCCTCTTCTGCACGTTGGCTCCCTTCCCTGCAGGACAAGCTGTTTTCGCAGTACGACATGCACAGCTGCAACCAGCTGCTGTGGGTCAGCGCCTGGTCGGCAGGCATCAGGTGCGGCGGCCGGTGGGAGCGCGCTGGGAGGCTGCTGCGGGGACAGCCTGCTGATGCTGCCACGTGCCAGGGGGCAGGGCCTGCGCTGCCCCTGCGCCCTGCTGCTGCTGCGTGTTCTCAGGCGCATGCTGCTGGTTGTGATGGGCTCAAGCTGGATTGTGTCCGAGCCGCACGCCATAACCCTGCCCGCCCACCCGCCCGTGCAGCTTCGTGCTGCTGCTGGTCAGCGGGCAGCTGGGCCCCGCGGTGTCGTTTGTGGTGCGGCACCCCTCCGCCCTTGGATACATCCTCATGCTGTCAGCGGTGTCCACAGCGGTGCAGGTGTGTGTGCATCAGGGCTGCAGGGAGGGTGGCAGTTGCTGCTGCTGCTACTCCTCCTGCTGTTGCTCACGTGCTGCTGCCGCTGCCACCGCTGCTCCCGCTGCTGTTCCTGCTATCGCTGCCGCCATGGCAGTGCCCGCTGCTGCTGCTGCGCTGTGCCGCTGCTGTGGGGAAGCACAAGCTGCGCTGACCAAGCCATCCCCACCACTGCACCCTGCCCCGCAGCTCTTCATCTTCTACACCATCCAGCAGTACGGCGCGCTGCACTTTGCGCTCATCATGACTATCCGCCAGTTCCTGTCTATCGTCCTCTCCTGCCTCGTCTTCTCACACGAGCTGTCGGCTGCGCAGTGGTGAGCGCTGCCGCCGCTGCTGCTGTGCCGCCTGCCTTGTGCACGCTGTGCTCTCGCTCGCACGCCAAGCAGCGAGCGCTTCCGCCCACCTGTGCCACTGCTGCTCACCTGTGCCACCGCTTCTCACCCTGCCGCCCGCGCTCTGCATCCCACCCCTGCCAGGGTCGGCACCGCGCTGGTGATTGGAGGGCTGGTGGCCCGCGGCATGCACCGCGGCGGCCTGGACCGCACGTCCACCAAGGCCAAGTCCTCTCCTACCAAGACGTTTCCAGCGGGCAGCACACGGGGCCTGAAGTCTCCCATGAACAGCATCCCAGTGATCGAGGCCGATGCGCGGGGGGATGAGGAGGCGCCGCTGCTGAACGATGATGAGAAACCTGCCTCTCACAGCGGCGGCGGCGCTGCACCCGGCCGCAACGTGGTGCAGCTGCAGGCGTCTGCCGGCCCGCCCGGCAGCAGCAGCAGCTTGGCGGCGCTGCCCGGTGGCGTCAGCCGCACTGCGCACTCGCCTAAGCCATCCACCGCCACTCGGCGCAAGGCTTCCGAGGCAACTAACCCATTCGGGTAACAGCCCGCTGCGTGACGGCCCTGCACTGACCGCACCCAGAAACCTCCCCATAAACTCCCCCAAACTTGTCGAGGCTCGCTCGTTGCATTTTCCCCGTTGTGGGCCGCCGCCGCGGCGGCCCCGCCCCAACCGACACTGCACTCCTCTCGTTGTATCACCCTCTCTCCCCTGCCATGTACCTCTTTCGGTAGCTAGTGACGCATCTGAACGCAGTTTTCCCGCACTGCAGACCAAACCCAATAACCTGACGTCCCCCGCCACAAATTTCTTCCTGTATGCGTTGCCTTGATCGGCACGCACCTCGCCGCCACACCTTTAACCGCCCCCACCACTCCCGCCGGCGGCCCAGTCACACCGCTTGTGGCCGCCTACTCTTTCATTCGAGTGCTCATCCCTGACAATGTGAAGCGAAAGAACCGATGACATGCTGTCATGGTGCGGTGATGTCAACCGGCTGTTCAGGTGTTGGTTGCGGCAGGCGCGACGGTTCGCGCGCGGGCGCCTGACTGGCACTGCTAGGTGCCGGCCTTCACGCTTCCTCCAAGTGCCTGAATCGCATGTCCTTGCATATGCGCGATGGCGGCATGCATGCTGCGTGGCCCGAGCAGCACCCACCCGCGTTGCCTGCTCCTGCGAGCTCCCCACACTCCATCGCGCACCAATTCAGACTGCTGAGGCTACATCGCACTGCTCAGTTGGGGTGTCGGTCGCTGTGGAGCCTTAGAAGCGACAGCCTCACTCGCGGGCTCGTGTAGCGGCGGCCGGAGGCCATGCGGCGCTGCTGGTTGGCTCTTCTAATTGCAGCGACCCTCCTGGGATGCGCGGCAGGTGCGCCAAGGAAGGGACGGCGGCCAGCAAGCGCCTGTGCGGCGCTGAGCCCTAGCTCTCCCGCCCCACCCGCAGGCCAATTCGAGAGCGACGACTCCGAGCTGACCGACCTGGAAGAGGGGCTGCTGGGGGGCGAGGCCCTGCTGCTGCTGTCGCCGCCGCCGATGGCGCCCGCTCCAGAGGTGGCGCCGCTGTCGCCGCCGCCCCACAGCCCGCCCTCCCCTCCCCCACGCT
>VIYQ01001428.1:0-54636 GCA_009928355.1 Chlorella sp. CH2018
GCCCCCTGCCAATCAATAGAACCACTTCCGCTCCGCCATCACCGACGAGCACCTGCGCGTGCGCGGCAGCAACGGCTCGATCTTTGCCCTGGGAGACGCGGCCACCATTGAGCAGGCCAAGGCTTTGGAGAAGGCGACGCAGCTGTTTGACAAGCACGCGCAGACGCACGCCGACGGCCGCCTCACGCTGCCGGAGCTGCAGCAGGTGGGTGGGCTCTGGTGGGCCCAGTTTTGGGTCACCTTGCGGTCACCTTGCGGAGTAGCTGTAGAGAGGCGTGCGCACGCAAGGGTGCTTGCACCCCCAGCCGCCCCTCACGTGGGGCACCTCGTTCATGCTCGTCTTGCTGCGCAGCTGATGGAGGAGGCCAGCCAGGAGTTCCCCCACCTGCGGGAGCACGCCACTTTCCTGGACGGGTGAGGGCGCCTGCTGTGTTGGGTGCACTGCCCTGCCCGCTAGTATTGCATCTTGGGGTTTGACACTCTGTGAGCTTGCTACCTTCTTACCATCAACCTGAGTCCTCGTCACCTCCCCTGTACGCAGCAAGCTGGGCATGCAGCGGTTTGGCGGGCTGGCCTTCAAGGCCTTCCAGGAGGCCAACAAGGACAAGGCAGCGGTGAGTTGGCTTCCGGCAACACCCTGCCATCGAATTGCAGTCGATTTGTGTCGCTCGGAGGTGGTTTGGAAGCGCCCCGCGGGGCGGCGGCGAGTGCAAGGCTTCTTGCTGGATTTCCAGATGCAGCTCCTGAAACCGCCTCCTCCTTCTGCTGCCCTGCCACAGATCTACCGCGAGGTGGGCGTGGTGGACCCCACTTCCACCCTCAACCACGACCAGTTTGTCTCGCTGATCAAGGCGATCGACGCCGGCCTGCGCGCGCTGCCCGCCACCGCACAGGTGTGTTGAGCGGGGCTGAGGCTGGCATGCGTGTGAGCACGTGTGGGCAGCGCATGCGGGAGGAGCACCTTACCAAATGCACTTGTTCAATAGTCGGCGGCAGCCTTCAGGTCGTGGACAAGTTGGGTGGCGGCAGGGAGTCGCGCCGCTCACCCGGCGGCGGGTGCGGTGGGGCAAGCCGCGGCAACGGTGGGGTGGCACCGATTGCCGCGGGCGGCCCTGCCACTCGCTGCGCCATGTCAATATGCGATTGGCAACATTCGTTGTTTGCGAGGGAATGCGGGCTGCAACGCGAATGCGCGCGCGCTCGAGAATGTGCAGCCGCACCCCGGCCCGCTCTCGCCTGCAGTAGCCTCCGATTAGCCCTACGTGGCTGCCAAACGCATTTAAACGAGGCGGCGCGGGCCCGGAGAGGCGCCCGAAACTTTTCTGCCGCCGGCTGCCCTGAGCTGGCGGCACCCCCGGTGCCGCCCGCTTGCCCCAACAACATGCTCACTCATTGCGCTTCACACCATGCCTTGCACCCCCATTGATACCCCCGCACTTGAATGCGCTGAGAATCACAGTCTGATGAGCCCAAATGGTCTGCCCTGCCCCAAATGCTCCTCCGCAGGTGGCGCGGCAGCAGGGCGAGTACCTCGCGGAAGCGCTTCGCCTGGCGGACGGCCAGCTCGACAGCCTTGACGAGCTTGCTCCTCCCTTCCGCTACAGTCACAAGGGCAGCATGGCCTACGTGGGAGGAGATGAGTTTGGGCTGAGCTTGGGCTGCTTTTAGGGCTCGCCGCCGCTGCCGCCGCCGCCGCCGCCGCCGCTGCCGCCGTCGCTGCCGCTTGCCGCCGCTGTTGCAACCATTCATCGTCTCTCCTTTCCCAACCCCCGCGTTTCTCTGCCGCACACCAGTCTGCTCATCTCTTCCTTTGTTGCCTTGCTCCCCCTTTCCTCTCCTGCACACCGCGCTGTGATGGACGTTCCCAAGGTTGGACCCCTCATGGGCATCACCGCCGGCCTTGTGTGGCGCGGCTTCGAGACCTGGAGCCAGATCTCCTTCCGCAACCGAGTGCGCTGCTCAAGCCATTTGGCCGCATGGCTGCGTGCGCGCACTGTCCCTGTTCACTTGAGGCGTCGCCGTCTGTCTCACCGCTGCAAGCCGCATCCTGGCACACACACACCCGCTGAACCAGCCTTGGCCAAACCTTTGTCGCAGATCCTGGTGGCCAACGACTGGGCGCGCACCAAGGTCTTTGGCCGCGACACCTCGCGCGTGTGAGCCAGCTGGCGCATTGGAGAGCAGCCACTTCTTGCCTGCAGCTGCCTGGTGGCGGGCAGCCGTCGGCTCGTCCTCAGTGTCCTCAGCGCCGGCTGCTTGGCCACCCACTTGGAGCTGCACTCAACCGCCCAAGCAGCGCTCGGAGCCGCGCCACCAGCAACCCAGGCACGCCTCGTTTGCACGCTTCTTCCCCTCCCCCTCCCCCTTGCTTGTATCTGTTGACCCCGCTTGCATTTCATCCCCGCGTTTCGGCCCCATTTCATCTCCCATCCCCTGTGAGATTTCGTCCCCACCCCCTCGAGTGAACCAGTGCACTTTCCCTCCTATAACACACGCTCCGTGTCCCCTGCTATCTACCTACATATCGCTAGCTTTGATTGGTTTGCATGCGGCGCCGCGCGCCGGCCCCCTCGCGCCTGCGCGCCGCGGCCGCCTTTTCTTTTGGCGCCGCCCCTGCGCTGCCTTCTTTTCAGGTCCTACCCCTCCTGAACTGCTTTGCCCCGCAGCTGCGCCTGCTGCCCACCTCCCAGCCAATCTCTCCCTGCACTAGCACGATGTAAACAGATCCATGCGCGGCATGTGGCGGGGCATGTGGCGGGGCATGCCTCCGAGGCGAGTGGTAGGTGCCAGCCCAGACCTACCGCCTGGCTCATCAGCGCGCGGTATCTGCTTCAGGCCTGGGCGTTGCAGTGTGCCAAGCTGGCCATTCAGGGTCACCACACAGCCACCATGCCGCCCCTGGGTAGGCAGCTTGCACAGGTCGCAGGGCGGCGTCCTCGCACCCGTGGGCCCACGCGTGGGGAGCGGCCACACACCCATCGCCGCCTGGCCCGGTGCTGCCCAGCTGGGCGCCGCAGGTGGTCCGCAGGGCGCAGCGCCCGCTGCCCGTCGCGCGCATGGTTCCCTAAGGCTGAGGCCCGCGGATGGGCAGGGGTGAGAGGGCCATGTGTCATGCAGCAGCTGCCGCCCCAGCCGGAGCGGCGGCAGGGGGTAGGGGGTATGGGCGACCGGAGCGAGCCGGTGGGGCTCCCGCCGGCTTTGATCGAGTCTAACCTTCACCGGAGGGGTGAAGACGGCGGATGGAGGCCCCGCTGCCGGCAGGACCGGGGGCTGCATGGGGGGTCGCGGAGGTTAGGCTGCTTGCGGCGCCCTCCCACGTCAATTCTACTTCTCCTCAGCTCCCACCATGACAATCCGCCACCTCATACTTCTGCTAGCGGCGCTATGTTGGCTGCACGGCGCCGAAGGTGCGCGAGCGGGCGCGGGGGGCGGGGCGCCCGCCAAACGCGCAGTGCAGTGCTGCTGAAAGCTTCGGGCGGGGTGCGGCGCCGCCGCGGGCTCCGCCGGCGGGGGCGGTGGTCGCGGGCTCTCCTGCGGCGCCCTGCTGCCCTCCCCTCGCTGGCGTGCGGCCCCCACGACACCGCTGCAGCGCGCCGTCAGCAGGGCAGCGCCCGGCCTTGTGCCCCGTGCCCCTCACCTCCAGCGGGCAGCTGCCGCAGTATCTGCGAGCTGGGCGCCGCCACGTCGTCTGAAGGCACTTGTTCTGCGCTGCTGCTGACCCCCTCGCCCCCTTGCAGGCCAGGTGCCCCTGCCTTCACCAATCCCACGAAACCTGCTGCCGGTCACCGCTAACTTCCTTGCAGGCCAAGCCACCGCGCCCAAGCCCATCCCACGCAACGCGCTGCCGAAGGTCACAGCGACTGTGTGAGTGGTGCTTGCATGCCTGGCCAGCCAGCCAGCCAGCCGTTTGCATGCCCCATGCCCCCCAGCAGCCTGAGCGTGCCAGGCCCACGCGACTCCTGCCGCCCCGGCATGCAAAGCGTGCCAGCCAGCTGGCACACAGTGCCCCCCATGGTCCCCCAGCCAGCTGCAGCGCCTCCAGTGCCCACCGTCTTGCCTGTGCCATGCTGTCTCTTGCCTGCAGTGACCCTGTGGCCAAGTGCATAGCAGACTACCCCGGCTGCTCAGCCTGCGGTGGGTACACAGCTTGGAGGGCAGGGCGGGGCAAGCGGGCGTTGGGGTGGCCGCGGCCACCCCACCTGTTATTTTCCTGACCCGTCGAGGTGTACCAAAACTAGTGAACCTTGCGGCAGGTTGGCTTTCCCTGGCCTCATGGCCCGCTGGTTGAGCTTCAGGCAATCAGTTCACACGCACCCACTGCCATGCTTCCGTCAACCTCTTGTGCACCCGCAGCCAAGAACGCCAAGGGCGTCTATGTGTGCACTGCGTGCAAGGCATATGCGCCGCGCGTCACCACGGGCTACCAGGATCGCGCGGGCAACGATTTCACCGCCCCCTTCTGCAACGGCATTTGCTGGAACTTCAAAATGTACGGCACTGTGCTCGAGGACGACACCTCGCCGTGCGTCAGCTGCACGGAAACGGGCGGCTGCGGCACCTGCAAAGTCGGGTCGTTCAAGACTCCCGATGCCGAAGCGCAGACCAAGTGAGTACACATGCCCAGCCGTCTTGCAATGCTGAGTGGGACAGCCCGGCAGGGCGCAGCCAGTGCAGCACTGCCGCCTGGTGGCTTGATGCGCGCGCATGGTTTTCAAGGCGCTGCCGCTTCCCTTGCTCAGCCGCCGATGTGTGTGCATGCTGCCCCTCCATTGCCTGCAGGTACGGCCTCCCCAGCATGCCCATTCAATGCCAGACTTGCACATCCTGCCAGGTGAGCCGCCCGCCCGCGCACTCTGCTGCTGTGCCCATGCTGGCTGCACACCGCTTCATGTGTGGATGCTGCCCGCCTGACCTGGCTGCCACTGTGCTTGACGCTACCGGGTCCCTCTCATCCCCCGCTGCAGCTCAACAAGTGCAGCGGAACCCTGGGCTGCCTGACGTGCGAGGTTGACGCAAGCAACAAGCTCCTGCCCAAAATGAAGGTGCGCAGTCCTGCTTGCCGCGCCTGCACACACAAGGCGTGTGGGGCATGTGGTGACACTGCAATGAAGAGCCAGCCAGAGCATCTTACCTGTTGCTGGCGCCACAGCGCAGCATCGGGGTGTGGCAGGTTGGCGTGGCGCATAGCACCAGCCTGCTGTCTGCGCCCTGCCTTGCCACCACGCCGCTGAACTTTCATCTATTCAACCCGCGCTGCAGGTGCCCAATGCGTCCCCCACTGGGGCCGACCTGGATGCCTGCATTTACGACCTGTGCGACGACAACGACTGGGAATATGGTAGGTGGCAGGGCCATCTGCATCCCATGCCGCATGCATCCCACCCAGCAGGCACTGCCAACATGCATTGCTGCCCAGCCGCTGTGCGGCAGTGCAAGGCCTGCACATGCCCCCCCATGGCACCAGCCACACGCGCTGAACGCCCAACCGTGCGCCCCTGCTGCGCAGTTGGCGGCGATGTGAATGCCGCAAACCGCTACATCTACCCATCCAATGTCGACATGTACAGGTGGGGACAGATGCGGCCTGCCACACACGCCTGCCTGCTCTGCCTTGCCGCGCCGCCTGCCCCTGCCACATGCCTGGATTCTTCTACGCTGGTATGAAGCGCGCATGCTCACCATCCGCCACGAAGCCCCCGCCTCCCCGTTTCTGCAGCACGTACCTCAACTGCAAGCGCCAAGTCAAGGTGCAAGCCAACACTGGCAGCCCCACCGCCCCGATTTGCACCAGCCAAGCCGGCTGCACCGCCTGCAACCCGGGCCACTTCCGCACGCCTAACCCCATCGTCCCGGGCACGGCCATATGCATGCCTTGCGACGGCTGCCCCGTCGCCCAGTGCGGCGCCAATGGCTGTACCGCGTGCCCCAACGCTGTGCTGAACAAGCGCGTGGCACACCCCTGGGGCCTGACTGGCATGAACAACCAGCCGGCCATGGTGTGCCGCAACGCCGCGGGCGCCACCACGGTGCGTGCAGTTCTGCTCCTTGCCCCTGCCCTTTCCACCCTGGATGCAGCCCTCCGGTTGATGCCCTGTGCACAGCGCCTGCTTGCGGTGCATGGTGCTTGCCTAGTCAGCAAGCCTGGACTGATCGATGCCCTGCCTGGCCCCCCGCCCATCTGGCATGCAGCCCTTCAAGACGCGCACCGGTCTGCTGAGCACGTCTGTGTGGCCGGCCTCCGAGTTTGGCAACTGCCCCGCACGTGCGTCGCAGCCCCTGCTCACCATGCTGACCCAGTCCGCCTCGCCAGGCCTCGGTTGCATGCGCTTGTGGTGCACAGCAGGCCCTGCGCGCGGCACGCAGCCCTCTCCCACTGCAGCCTGGGTGTTCACCCTGCTACGTGCGATGCTGCCCCTGGTGCAGGCGGCGGCGATTACAAGATCAACTGGCAGGGCGCGGACGCCCCCTCCGACCTCACTATCTCCAAGTGGTGCGCTTGCGGCCCTGATTGTGTGGCGTCTCCTGTATTGTGCCGCAGCCTGCCATTTGAGGCATGCCCCTGTGTGGTGTGTGTGTGGGCTTGCGTGCCCACGCCATGCCCCACCCGCCGGCCCAGCGGCACCCGTGTGCGCTTGCATCACCCGAGCGCCAGCACGCCCACCCCCCGCACCACCCCGCACCCTCAATCCTGTACAGGTGGGACCTCCAGGCGATCGAGTTCCAGTCCAACGACACCGTCCAGGTCATTTTCGATGTCATCAACAACCAGCGCGTCAAGGTTACACTCAAGTATAAGGACAGGTCCACACTGAAGCCGGTGAGGTGCCCACATCTGCTCGCACAATCGGCTGCCTTGGTAGCTGCTGGCACTGCAGCATTGGTTTGTTTAGCTGCTGGCACTGCGGCATGGGGGTGCGGGGTGCTGCCCCGCCAGTTGCGCAGGCTGTGTTTCACTGCCGCCGTGGGGCTACCATAGCCCCATGGCACTGCTGCCCCGACCTTGAGATATCAAGGATCCAGCGTTTCCAGCTTGCTGACCCAGCTTGTCATTGCGTGGCTCGCCCTGCGCCCGCAGGTGGCCAAGACGGTTTGGGGAGCATTCCCTCTCAAGCAGACCCGGCTGTGCATCTCACTGGACAACTTTGTGACGTACAACGATGCAAACGCCAACCAGCAGGTGGGCTGCCCTTGCTCAGTTGGCCACCTGTTGCATCCCGCTGCTCCAACCAGGGTTTGGGGCGGGTGCACAGAACCGCGCGGGCTCTGAATGCTGCAGTTGGGCATTGGCATGAGGAGGTGCAGCATGCATCCCTCCTCCAGCCTGCCACAGACTGCACCTGCGGGCCATGCTGTCGCAGACGCAACAATTGCTCCTGACGCAATGCTGCACAGGCACCAGCCTGACACTGCCCGCAAGCCCCTCCCTCCCATCTCATGGCCGCAGATGCAACTCTACTTCAACACTCCTGCCACATGGAACAAGCGCATCCAGCTGCGCTTGAGCGGAGAGCCCTCGCTCACAATGCCCCTGCTGGGGCACAAGTACGGCAAGGTGCGCAGCTTGTGATGGCACTGATGATCATTGAGACGTGCTGGCCTTTTACCCCTGGTCTGCCTGTACAGTGCTGCAGCACCCCTCACGTTGCGCAGCTGCCTGCCCGCGCACCTGCTCTATGCCACGCAGCGTGGTGGGCGGATCCTGGCAGTTTGTCTGCGGATTGTGGTGTGGCGCCTTCTAGAAGCCTGCACCCTGGCTCCACCCCCAATCCCATCCTTGTGTGCTGCCCGCCCCGCCCTGCAGGTCACTGTGTTTGGCAAGCGCTCTAGCGAGGCCAAGTACGCCGAAATTGCCAGCCTGAACAACGGCATCAACTGGAAGGCGGCCGACTGGGCAAAGGTGGTCATCTTGCCAGAGCAGACTGAGTGGCCGGCGCTGGTGACCAAGGCGGGCACTGTGTAATGCGGCCATGCCAGCACCCCATGCCAGCCCATGCTCATCCGCTCCTTCCCCTCAGCACGTCTTCACTTCTGAAATCAATCAACCTGCTTTGAAGGGCACGCCTTTCGTTTGCGATGGCGCATTCCGTTGAGCGCGCATCGCTGCACCTCCCCTCGCCGTCTGTCTGCTGCCACCGGCATCCCCCTCTTCATGCATCGAGCGCGCATGCCGCAATCAATAAACGCACAGTTCCGCTGCCCAGCAGCACCGGTTAGTAGTTTTAGGCCTCTCTTGAACTGCGTGCCTCCTCTGCTCGTTGCCTCCCCCCACCCACCACCACACCTTCACTCACACTTTCACTTGAACTGCCACCGGGCCAAGTGCCTGGCTTACTCCCTATCACCCATTTTCCACTGCAACCTCTGTCTACCGACGCCTCCCCATCACTCCCCTCTCTCTTGCTCTCATTCACCCTCCTACGCACCCCTTCCCGAATCTTTCAACACTTTGACTCGTTTGTTAATTGAGCGACTCTCCTTTGGCGCGCAGCCTCTCAACTTGGCTGCCTCTTCACAACTTGCATTACAACCGCAAGCCTGTGGTACAGTGTAAGGCTGGACACCGAAAGTCAATGTGGCGCCACAAATCAGGCTCCAACTACGTACGTGCGCTCTGCAGAGAGGCCGACTTGCCACATGCTGGACAGCTGGATGGCGCAATGGATGAATGGGGAGGATGCAGGGACCACTATGATACAAGGCAGGGTGGGGTGGTCTGGTGGGACAAGGGGTGGCCGTGCATCAGCGACTGGACGAGCCCAGGCGGCAATCAATCAGGGCACAGCGGACGCTCAAAAACGGTGCCGTTCGTTGAGGGGATGGGGAGGGAGGGATGGAGGGAGGGAGGAGGAAGGGAGAGGAGGGACGAGCCAAGCAGGGGATTGGCAAGGTACAGGGGTCAAGCTCAGGATGCGGTGTGGTGCACATGCACAGACAAGGCGCCTGCTCTGCACAGCGCAGGGGCAGGCGCCGCAACGCGGGGCGGCACACAGCTGTGCTGCCCTGCTGGCTGCTCAACAGAAGGGTCACAGGAAGCCGCCCCAGTAGCGCAGGAAGGGAATGAGTGCGAAGATGGGGCGCAGCAGGAGCGGTGCCATGTCCCGACCGCGCCCAATGTCCACACCCACTCGCCCCTTGCTGGCTGGCCGCACAAGCCGCCGGCCAGGCGAGGCAGCGCCTGCACGCTGCGCCTCTGCGCTGCCTGCCATCGCTGCAGGCGCTGCTGCCGAGCGCGAGCCGCCGCTGCGGGCGGCGCGGCGCCGCCGCGAGGCAGCCACACGCTCCGCTGCAGCGGCCGGCAGGTCGTCTTGCCAAGCGCCGGCGCCGGCGAGGGGGCTGGCTGATGGCCAGGCGCCCTGCTGCTGCTGCTGCTGCTGCTGCATGTATGGCTGCTGCGCATATGGTTGCTGCGCGTATGGCTGCGGCTGCTGACCCAGGTGTGCCTGCCAGTCGGGCGCAAAGGGCGAGTGCGGCAGGTCGCAGAAGGCGCCATCCTCGGGCCAGCCATCAGCAAATGGCGAGCGCGGGGCAGCAGAGGTGGTGCTGCCGCTGGACAGCACGCTGTATTCGCCTGGCCGCAGCTCATACTCCTGCAGGCGCGAGTTTACCAAACACAAAAGGTTTTCGAACAGTGAGCAGATGGCAGGGCTGGCAGCAGTGAGCAGGCGCGCAAGGGCAGCACGACAAGTGGCAGCCGCCCACATGATTTCCACAGCAGGGCAGTGCCCTCACCGGAGGTGGCGGCGGAGGTGGCGGCGGCCGCACGCGCCGGCTCCACTCCGGCTGCCGCTGCGCCTGCCACACCGGCTGCGGCGGCGCTCGTACCGCCGGCTGCGGCTGCTGCTCCTGCGCCTGCAGCCACGCCTGCGCGCGGCGCCGCGCCTGCGCCTCCCGCCACTCTGCCCGCTGCTGCGCCGGCGGCGGCCGCTCGTACTCTGAATCGCTGAGGTCTTGGGAGTCGAGCGAGACAAAGCGCCAGCCGTTGCGTGCGGCGCGGATGCCGTCGGTGCACAGCGACAGCAGCACATCCCTGCGGTGCAATGTGCACAGGGTTGGTGGCTCGTGTCAGCTGAGCATGCCGCCTGCTCTGACCTGCCCATGGTCTGCCTTGCTTGCCCTGAGGCACCAGCTGCCTTGCAGCAGCAGCAGCGCTCTGAAAGCAACCAGCAGGGGCAAGCTAGCCTGCAGTGAGCCCTCCTCACCTGATGCCAGGGATGAGCAGCATGAGCGGCAGCGAGATCATCAGGGCCTGTGGGTCGTTAAAGGCGTAGGACAGGACGAGCACGAGCGCGGGCAGGCCGAACAGGACGAAGAGCTGCGCGATGGGTGGGGCAGGCAGGGTGGGAAGGTGAGGGGGCGACATGAGCTGCAGGTGATGTGCTGGAGAGAATGCGCTGGAGGCGCTCCGGGATGGAGCGGCACGCCCAACCGCTGACTGGACCACTCCACCACCGCGAGACCTGACCATGCATAGCACTGTGGTGCTTCAGTAAGCAAGCAATAGAGCGCAGCACACACCTCTGCACTAAACTCGGACGACGACTCGGGCCCGGCCATCGAGCGCCGCTCCCCCGGCTGCCGCCGGGCGCGCATGCGGCGGTTGGGGTCGGGTGGCGGCTGCTGCTGGTCAGTGGAGCGGCCGGTGTAGCGGCGTGCCAGAGGCACCACGGCGCGCCGGGCAGCTGCGGCGCCGCAGGCCCGCCGGGCGGGGGGCGCCAGCGGCGGCAGGTGCCGGCTGGGGCTGCCGGCTGCCGGCGGCATGCTGCTGCTGCATGCTGCTCGTTGCCCCAGCTGCGCCGGAGCCGGCATGGCTGCAGCGCCAGGGCGGGCGCGGGCTCTCGCCTTCACCACCACCACCGGCAGGGCTTGCGGTCGGTCGGTGAGTGCTGCATAGAGACGCGGTAGCGGAAGTGCGGCGGGGCTGATCGGGCGCATTTTTGGCTGCCCAGCACCGCGTGCATCAGGCCAGCTGGCGCGCTCGGCTGCTCCCAAGTGGGCTAGGGGATCTGCCGCCCCTCCCATTGCATACACGTTCAACTGGGTCGATCTCCAGCCAGCAGCACCGGCACTTGGGGCCGCCCCGGCGGAGCCAACGCCCAAACAGCTCGGGCAGCGCGCGACAGCCACTGACGACGCCATCCACGCCGACAGCGGGGTGAGAGACCGCACAGCAGCGCCTGGACGATCGAGCCGCCTCGACAGCCAGCTGCCGCCGGCGCCCCGACGACCGCGGCCGTTGTTCTCCTACAGACCCCGCAGGCCGCCCTGCCACCGGCGCCATGGGCCAGTGCCTGTCGTCCTCCGGCAGCGGGCGCGCAGCCAGTGGGGAGCCGACGGCGCAGGCAGGCGTGTACGACCGGCTGATCCACCCGCCCGTCCCGGCGGCGCATGGCAGCCAAGCGGTTGTCAGCCAGGCCAAGGTGTCGTCAGACGGCAGCCCTGCGGTGCCGCTGCTGGTGCGCACCACGCCCCGCCACGTGTTCGTGGCGCTGTTTGAGGGCCTGGGTGAGGACCGGCGGTCGGTGGCAGCCTTCTGCCGTGCCCGTGCGTGGGAGACGTACCAGCAGGCGGCGGCGGCGCACCCCGGCAGCCCGCTGGAAGCGCTGAAGGACACTCTGGCCCGCCTGGACGCCGCGGTGCTGGCCTCTGACCGCCTGAAGCCCGCGGTGGGTGGCTGGGAACGTCGTGAGGCGGCAGGCAGTGCCAGTCTGGTGGCCTGGTGCTGGATTTTCCCGCCTGTCAAGTCCTACTTGCCTCTTGGTTGCCCCCACCCTCCCAAAGCCCTTTCTGCTGATACCCCACAACCCATCACCCTGCCCACAGGCCAAGGCGCGCAGCGGCGCCTCCGCAGTGCTCCTCCTGCTGGACCTGGGCAGCGGGCGGTGCTACTGCGCCAACGTGGGTGCTGCCGCCTGCCTGCTCAGCCGCATCTCCGGCTCCTTCCAGGCCAAGGCGCCCGAGGGCTTCTTCCTCACTCGAGAGCACACCACCTGGTGAGGGCGTTATGGAGGCGTTATGCCGTCTGCTGGCTGTGTGAAACAGGACGCAGAGTGCTGGTGTTGTGCGGCCCGCTGCATGGGGCATGCGCTGCCTGCCCATCTCCACCCTCTGGACGCATCGTCCCTGACTGGCTGCCCCGCTCTGCTGCTACCGCTCCCTCACACCCGTGCTGCAGCAACCGCGAAGAGGTGGTGCGGCTGCAGAAGCGGGCACCAGGGGAGGCCACGCCGCCGCCCTCTGCACGTTCTGTGAGCGTGCTGGCCGGCGAGGCTGCAGAGGCGACGCGCGCACTGGGCTTTGCGGAGGCCAAGCGGATGGCAGGTGGGCAGCGGGGCAGGGCTACAGCAGTGCAGGGCAGGGCCGTGCAATGCTGCAGTCCTGGCGGCAGTTAGTACAACATGTCATGGTGCAGTCCTGGCATGCTGGGGCGGGTGGGATCTGCCACCATGACATCCGCTGCAAGCCTGCAAACACCACATCAGCGGGCAAACGCCAAACACCACTTCCCTCCCCGCAGGCGGCAGCGGCGCCCTGGTGTGCGAGGCAGCGGCCACCGATCACACGCTGTCTCCCACCGATCAGCACCTGGTGCTGGGCACCGCCGCCTTCTGGCAGCTGGTGGGGCCCGCCGATGCAGCGCTGCGGGCGCACTTCCACGAAAAGGTGCGGAGGGCATGGGGATTCATGATGCACTGGTTCCCGGTTTGGCTGCAGAGAATTCCTTGGCTGCATGGCTGCGTGCATCTGTGGTGCACAAGGTGCTGGCGGAGCGGCGCAGCCAGCTGCCATGCTTGGGCCCTTCCCTCCCCGCAGTTTGCCCAGCGGGAGATGGACCGGGCGGCAGCGGAGGCGGCAGCGCTGGCGGCCACTGCAGGGCTGCAGGAGGCACCCAGCCCCTCCCTGCTGCAGGCAGCCAACACAGCTGAGCACCTCGTGTGGTGGGCACTGGAGAAAGCCACCCGCCGGCTGACCCGTCTGCAGGGCGGCCGGGGCGCACAGGGCCGGCGCAGCAAGCTGCCGCCCTCGGCGGCAGATCTGTTGGCGCTGCCGCTGGCGCGCCCGCCGCCTGCTGCGGAGGCGGCAGATGCGGCGGAGGGCAGCCCTGTGCGGGGCAGCCCGGCACGGCAGCAGCAGGCGCAGCAGCTGATTCGTGGGGATGTGCTGGCTGGGGACCTTGGAGTGGTGGTCATCACGCTGCGGCAGTCACAGAGGTGGGTGGGGCAGCGGTTGACATCAGCTGTCCACATGCCAGCTGCACTGTTTGCGCAGGAGCACATCTGCTGTGCCTGCTTCAGAGGGTGCGCTGCGCTGCGCCTTGCTCAACATGCTGTTATCCACAGGAGACGCCCCTGACTGCCCTTGGCCTGTGCTGCAGCGCTGACGGCGGCATGGGTCAGTTCATGCTGGCGGCCCGCGCCCGGGCAGACGCAGCTGCTGCAGCGGCGGCCGCCGCCGCTGTGGCCAAGCAGAAGCAGGGGCAGCGCCAGGCGGGTGCAGGTGCAGCGGCGGCCGTGGCCGCGGCAGCAGCAGGGGCTGGTCCCGGCAGCAACGACTATGTGGCGCGGCTGGCGCGGCGGCGCTGGGACCAGGTCCGCATGTTGGTGGACTTCCACAAGGCCCACAGGTGGGTGTGCTTGCCTGCTTGCTTATGTGGGGTGTGCCCGCTGGTTTTGTGTGTGCGGCGCTGCGCTTTTTTGCTTACAAAGCGTATGCTGTACATGCCACTATCAGCTCAGGGAGCTGACCTGCCACGTAAGGCCGAATCTGGCCAAACCCTCTGCCCCGCAGGCGTGTGGTGCTCAAGCAGTGGGCAGACGCATCCGATGCGGTGTTCCGCCGCGGGCGCACCTCCGGCGCCGGCCGCATCGACCTGGGCAGGAGTCCTTCTCGCCTGCAGGCGCTGGCTGCTGCCTCCGCCGCCCGTGCGCTGTCTGCCCGCAAGGCAGGCGGCGGCACAGAAGACCGCCCCGCCACTGCCAATGCAGCGGTATCGCTGACGGCGGAGGCAGCTGCAGCCAAAGGCAGCCCCAGCCGGGTGCCCAAGCCCAGCCCTTTGGTGGCAGTTGGAGCATCCAGCACGAGCGGCAAGTTGAGGCCGCCCTCGCCGCGTCTGGGAGGCGGCAGCGGCAAGAAGGCGGCTGGAGGCGGGCAGCGCAGCGGCAGCCGCATCGGCGCTGGGGCGCAGCAGATCAAAGCGGTGCGGCAGCGCTGAGCCTGCTGTGGCTGGGCTGGTATTCATTAGGCAGCGGCAGGCAGCCAGTGTGTCATTTTGGCGGACAGAAGGTAGCTTTGATTCACGTTGCTTGTGATGCGTTTTTGTTTTGGTAGGTGTCTCTTGCTTGGTTGTTATTGATCCAGCTGATGCCCTGTTTCCAAAGGGCTGTAAAATCAAGCCTTGCCGCCAAGGACCCAGGATGCGATATTACACTTGGAGTGTGCTTTACAGTAGTACAGCAGTTGCATTCCACATGCGCAGAGTATGCTCACTTCTTGGGCCGCTTGCCCTTTAAAAAAGCATCAATGCGCTGCGTGCCTGCTGGTGCGCCTGCGTCTCCCTTGCCGCCGCCCTTGCTGGCTGGCCGCTTGCTCCCTGCACCGCCGGCCACACTGGTGCCGCCTGCAGGCTTGGGCTGGTTGAAGCGGGCCGCCATCTCCTCTGCTTTCATCTGTGCTCGGATCTCTCGCTGCAGCTCTGGCGGCAGCTCAGCAAGCACAGACTCGTCCACTGGCTGCTGCCCGTACAGCTGCTGCTGCTGCCGCTGCTGAGCAGCGCTCCTGCCACCGCTGCTACCTAGTGCGGCCGGCCGTCTTCCGCTGGGTGCTGCTGCGCCTGCCGGTGGCTGCTGCTGCTGCTGCTGCTGCTGTGCCTGCTGCGGGGGAGGTCCCTGCACGTCTTGCTGCCTCCGCTCCTCCCCCTGAGGTGGCTCAATGGCAGCTGCGTCTGAGGATACCTGATGCCGCTGCTGCTCCCGCTGCTGCTGCTGCTGTTGCTGCTCCCGCTGCTGCCGCTCCCGCTGCCCACCATCCTGCTGCCCATCCCCAGCCTCCCCACCCGCCGCCACCGCTGCTGCCGCTGCCGCCGCTCCAGCAGGCTTGAACCAGCGAGTGATTGCTGAGGCTGGGCTTTGCACCGGCACAAAGTTGCCTACAGGGAGAGTGGAGGGCAGTGAAGATTGGCAGGGTGTTGAGGACGCATGGGCCAGCCTGCGGGAGCCCTAGCCAGACAACAACATGCGAACTGGATGCACTGCCACCCTCATATGGCCATCCTTGCGCGGGCCCCACACCTGCGGTAATGAACAGGCTGCTAATGCTCCACCCAGCGCCCTGCTCCGCGGTCCATCGCCGCACCAGCGCTGCCGCATCGTCAGCCATGGCTGCTGGGTCGTTGTACTTGCGAAGGGGGCAGGAGCGTGAAACGCTGTGGTAGCCTGCGTGCGGTTGGGCAGTATTGCTGTCAGCAACAACCTGCAGCAGATCCGGCATGCCTGTTGTGCTGCAGGGCACGCGGTTAGGCATCACCACGTGAAAGGGCATGCTCTACCGCGCCATCGGCACAGCACAGCACAGCACAGCACGCTGCCCCAACAGCTCACCCGGCGCAGCCTGCACGCCGCCATTCTTGGACACGGCCCATGGCAACGAGGAAGCGAGGTTGACCGTCAGAAGCTGAGGCACCCGGTTGTTGTCTTCACGCTCCTGCTCCAGCCGCTCGCTCAGCTCCCCAGCTGCACAACTTGCAGGCCCAGACGCAGCCTTGGCTGAGACCCAGGCCCCTGGTGGGTGCTCAATGGCACCGAGCAGACATGTGCACCGAGCAGACATGTGCACCAGTGGCAGCGTCTGCTGCGCACGCCCACACTGGCAAGCAAAACAGCGATCCATAGAGCGGCAGGACGGCATACAGGCGAGCACATGGCAACGCCCAGCATGCATTCGTAACCATTGATTAATTCAATCATCAACCACTTGCCTAGCTCCAGCAGCCACTTGTGCACCGCCTCCATTGACCGCAGGCTGGTGCGGCCCCGGAACGTCTGCAATGCAGGAGCGACGGGGAATGCTCAGCTGGGCCCGCGCGACATGTGTTGGTCGGCATCCATTCCACAGTCCCATATTCCTGACTACAGCCCGCTTTCGCTCGTGCTGAAGGCTTGGCAGGGCACCCCACCTTGCCGCAGTTGAGGCTCTTGGGCAGGGTGCGCTCCTGGACCGAATCATCTGCATCACGGGTTGCAGCAGGTGCTGGCTTGCTTCACCGTCAAGCCAACCATTTGAAAGCCACTTCCGCCAGAGGTGGCGCCCGGCGCGCACTGATGTCCCAGTGCAGCCTTCCTTTCGTCACACTCGGCACACACCCACCGGTCAACCCGCTCACCACCGCGAACAGTCATTGAGCACCTTGCTTGCTTAATCTGTAAGACATGCATGGCTGCAGACCCCCTTTAAGCAGAGAACCTGCCCGCTTGCCTGTCACTCCGCGTGCCACCGCATACAGCCACTGAGCGTCCTTGTCCCCGAATGCGCTCTCCAGGCGTGGCAGCGGCACCGCCGCCAGCTCGCCCACGGTGGCAATGCCCAGCTCGGTGCACACCTGTAGGGCAAGGACAAAGGGGGTTATGCTTGTGTGCTCAGGGGTCTGAGTGAGCAGGAGGCTCTCCCACTGGGGCAATGCCCAGCTCGGTGCACACCATTACATCCAACCAGGGTATAATACTGCAGGCGGGGTGAGACGAGGCAGCGCGGCAAACGCTTGGGTGGGATGCGCTGCCTGCTCGGTGCACCGCCGGGCACCAAACAGTGCAGATCGGCCACTCTGAAGTGTGTGGCTTGCACTGTCCTGCGAAAGCAGACCTGGTCACCAAACTTGCCGCCCAGCCCGCGCAGCTTGGACACCGGCAGGGGCGCCAGCAGGTCGGGGACACCAGAGGCAGGCAACACCGTCTGCTGCGCCGGCTTGTGCAGGCTGCAGGCCAAAATGGGGCAGGGGGGGTGGCAGATGCCTGGAATGTGCGGGCGTCTGCAACCGCTTGCAACCGCCTCAATGCAGCGAGCTGCGCCAAGGCAGCAGAGGCTGTACACTGCGAGCGTCGGGCAATCCACATACCAGCCGCCCTCACCCGCTGCACAGCTTGGCCATCAGCTTTGTGTGCGCTATGCCCGCGCTGCAGGTATACCCCAGCTCCTCTCGCACTGCCTGCCGCAGCTCCGCAACCGCGGCCGCTGCACAGGCCAGCAGCCGCTCGCCAGGCTGCCACTCATGGGCCGGACGCTGCCACCAGGATGGCGCGTCAGGAGCGCCGCTCACGTGTACCTGATCTGCTTGTCCGGGAGGTTGATTTGCAACAGAGGCGTGAGGCCGGGGCAGCCATCAGTGCGCTGAGTAGACGAGACGCTGCGGCATGACGGAACCGAGCCACCCAGGCAAGACACCAACCGAGCGAACTGAGCCCACAAAAGGCAAGATAGCAACCAAGCTGCCCAGCCCACACACAACCCCAACACACCCAGGTTGATGGGGAGCGGGGGCACGCCGCCGCACGCCTCCAGCCGCCGCTGCGCCTCGGCTGTCAGGTCAAGGTAGCACTCGCTGCAAGAACATGCGTGCAGCTAGGTAGTTTAGCAGGACGCAGCCAGGTGAAGAAGCAAACTCACTGACATTCACAACATTTCCTCGTCTTGCACCCCTAGCCAACCAGTCACTGCGACCCTCCCCTCCAGCCAAAAAGCTTCCCACTCACTCGATCGACGCCCGCTCCGCAATGCCCAGGCGTGACAAGACTTGCAGCACCTTCTTGCCCTCGCTGCGGTACAGGGTCAGGTCCGCCTTGCCGTGAGCGGTGGGCACCTGCCGCAGGCAGTGGAAAAGGGTACATCCAAAATGCACAGTAGTTCGAGGCGTTTGAGGTGCGGGCTGTGTTGGCCCTCGCTGCCGCGCAGCGTCAGATCTACTTTGCTGTGAAGGATGGGCACCTGTGGGGCGGCAACTCTTGCGACAGAACAGGCGACAGGCAGGCGCTCCGGTGTGGTTTGGCGCTAGCGTCGGCGGTGCTCTGCAGATACTGCATGTAGCAAATGGTGGCAACAATGCAGCGCGGACCAGCCTGTCCTGCCCCAAGCCAGAACGCGCCTGCACAAGCTGGATGTCTGGACACGCCTTGCGCGCATCGTCGCCCCGCATGTTGCGCTTGACGCCATGTGCCCGCGCCTCGTAGCTGCAGCAGGGCATGCACCCAACGACCTTGGGCAGTACGCGCGTCATCACAGCTTGGGATGGCCAGTACTCAGGGGCAACACACTCTGCAGTGCCGAACTACGTACGTGCACAGCGCGGCAGGGCGGTCTCACTGCTCGTGCTAACATGAAGTGCATGACGGCCCCACCTGACTGCAATCAGCGAGCCATTTGAGTCGTTCATGAGTCGGTTCTCATCCGGACCGCGCGTTTCTAGGGATCCATAGGGGCTGCAGCAGGTGGAGCGGCGCAGTGCGTCATCTATGGTGCATCGCAACACCACCCACTCGGCTTTGCTGCCCTCTGTGTGCAGGTCAGGTTGTTCTCACTTGTACTGGACCACGCCAACCGGCTTGCCGCGCAGTGCCGGGTCACGCTGCTGCTCCACCGCCGCATAAAAGCTGTCCAGGTCCACGTGGCAGGTGGCCTTGTGCAGGTGGGCCTCCATCGCTGCTGCTGCTGCTGCAACAGGCAGCGGCGGCTCTCCGGGCGGCGCCTGCCGCCGTCACCGCAGGTGGGCGGGCCGACCAGTGACTGACGTGCACGCTAGCAAGCAGTTCTGCTGCTGCGATCGGGCGGGTTGGGAGCGCCAGCAGAGCGCCCAGCAACAGGACGGCGCTCGCGGCTTGCTCAGCGCACCTCCAGCGGCCTGCGAGCACACAGAATAATACGATGGATCCTCTAGCTGTCTTCAGTAGCAACATACGGCCCACAGGCTGGCGCCCCATGCCGCCGCCCGGGCTGCCTGCTGCCGCCAGTCGCCTGGGCACGTGCACCTTTGCTCAGTTGCTTGCGCATCCAGTGTTGTCGTTCTCTATAACACGGCCTCAACGAAATCACTACGTGTTACAGCTTTGATTGCATGTGCACAAAGCTGAAGCAGGCAGGCAGGCCCATGTATCGTCGCCAGCGGCTGACGTTGCATTAGGGCACCAGCGCAACTCAAGTTCGCACGCAACTTCTGTTCAAGCATGTTGGATGAAGATCCGAAAGCAGGGCTGCAAATCATGCTATCCAAATCAGCGCTGCTTAGTGCCACCTTCCCGCTCAGCGTCGGCGCTTGCCGCCGCCGCGCGAGGGACCGCCCCCCTCCTCTTCCTGTGCTTCCCAACCCTCCTCTCCCTCCACCTCCTCCTCCTCGCCGCCCTGCCGCTGCCGTGCCCGCCGCGGCTTGCCGCCTGCCGCCGCCTCCTCCTCCGGATCCTTCCAGGGCTGTTGCGGTAGCGGCGGGAAGCGCGGGATGGCATCGAAGCGGCCCTCCGCCACAGTCTCCAGCACCTCCAATGAGTGCAGGAAGCCAAAGAGCACCATGTTGCCAATCTGCAAACAAAAACAGGTAGAGAAGCGGGGCGCAAGTTGCGAACTTTGCACGGCGACCCGGCAACACCAGCAAGTGTGATTGCACCGCAAAAGCAGCGCCGGCGGCAGGGCAGGTGGCGGCTGCGTTACGCGCTCGCCTGCAGCTTCTCAGTGCCGGCTGCCTGCATCGCCGTGCTGCTGCAGCGGATCAGGCCATACCATACCATGAAACCTGCCCTCCAGCTGAACCAACTCGCCTGCAGCTTGTCGGCATAGTGGCGGCTGCCCACATCCTCCTCCAGCTGCCCCGGGTGCTCCGCTTGCCACAGCTCAAGCTCCTTCTTGGCGCCCTGCCTGCACACAAAAAAACAGCAGCACAAGCCGCAACAAACAATGTTTGCCAACCCGTCCGCAGCACACAGACAAACGCCACGCGCTCTCGCTCACACGTGGTATGGCAAAACTGGTGCAGCCATCTTAACTTGCCCCACAGCTGCAGGGACTCGCGCCAGGCACTCCTGCCCGGAGCCAACTGCCTGCCGCACAGCCAATCCGCCCCACCAAACAGGCAGCGCACTCCCCTCCTGGCGCCCACCTGCCCTCGCGCCGCAGCTGCCGGCACTCGCCTGTGCACACACCTGCCTGCCCTTAACCCACCCTCAAACCCTGATGCACTGCAAGCCGCACCTGAACTCGCCCCGCAGCTCCAGGCACTCGTGCACAGCGTCGGGGGACACAAAGTCGAGGGCCACCTTGATGGAGCTGCGCAGGTTGCGCACCTGTGAGGCACAAGCGAATGGGGAGAGGCGGCGCCGGTGGTGGCATGCCCGGCGAGAGCGGCTGGGCACACATGTATGTTGTAGTGGCATGCATGGCAACAGTGGTTGGGTGGGCACACGCTGTGGTGCAGGACTAGACGGTGGAGCTGCTCAAGTTGAGCACCTGCCACATGCATGCCTGCTGCCCGCAATCACCTGGTGCGCGCAGCCGCCCGGGATCCACACCGCCTCGTGCTCGTACTGCTCCACATGCCACACGTGCACGCCGTACGGCTCCCGCGCCAGCAGCGCCCGGTGCTTTGCCGTCAGCATGAAGCACTGCGGCAGGGGCGTAGGATGGGTGGGATAAGGTCTGGCGGCCGCATTGCAGTGCAACAGACTTTTTTAGCAATAAAAAAAAATGGTACTGGTGCCGCTCCAGCACACAACCAGGACCCCGAGCAGCCCACCTGGTCGTGCATCACGTCATGCACGTCTGCCGGAGTCAGCACGCGCCCCTTGTGCACAAAGGGTGGGCAACCCTCAATCTTGCCTGCAGGCGGGCAGACAGGGGAGGCAAGCCACGCTGTGGCACACGAAACAAGCCTGCTGTCTGCATGGCTGGTCACTCTGCGAATGCCGAATGCGCGCGCAGGGAGATACCTGCCTGCTTGGGCACAACCAAATGTGCCGGCGCCTTCCCTACCGGCCCCTCACCCGCCGGCGCAACGGCGAGGGGCCAGCCAAACATGCTGGGAACACAAGCATCTCCAGCCTTGTGGCCCACATCAACATCGCAATCTTGCCCAAATTGAACAACAGATCGCTGCCCAGGCCCGAAGCCTCACCTGCCAGTGCATCAGCCAGGAAGCGGCGCAGCGCGGGCCGGTCCTCGCGCCGCACCAGGTCCCACACAGCGCCTGAAGAGGAGCAAAACAAGAGTCAGTGCAGCACGTTGGACAAACGTGGATCTCAGAGAGAGCAGGGCAGTCTTTACGCCGCACCAGGTCGCACACAGCGCCCGCCAGACCTTGGAGTGGGTGTGGCATGCCTTGACATGCACGGCCACATGCAGCATGAGAGCAAGCATCAGACATGCTGTTCATTCAAGGGCCCCTTGGATTACTGTTCTGATGCGTTCCAATGCTCACCCGCGCCACAATAGCCAGGCGCCTGCGCCTCCGCATAGCCGTGGCGGGGCGGGGCGGGCGGCGCACCAGCGCGGTGCTGCACATGCAGCATGATGTTGATGGCATCTGCAAAGAGCAGAGGGAATCAGTAGCCATTCTAAACCCATCCAGGCAACTGCTCGCCACCCACCGCCCCCACTGCGCAGCAAGCCGGCCACCCTATGCACGCGTACAACCAACTAGAATCAGCTCAGCACACACAGCGCACCGCTCAGGTCCTCGTGCATCTTCGTCACACTGTCGCCCTCCCCCTCGTTCTCCTCCTCCCTGCACAGCCGTGCAATGCGATGCTTGCAGCTTGTGAGCAGCGGGGTCCAATGAAGCTAAGCGCAGGCACAGGCCGGCATTCGTGCAATGCGATGCTTGCAGCTTGTGAGCAGCGGGTTCCAGCGAACCTAAGGGCAGGCGCACGCCGGCATTAGCTCCGCACCGCCCAGCCTCGGGCAGCAAACTTACAGCACGCTGAGCAGGTGCAGTGCAGAACGCACAGGCTGCACCAGTGCCCGCCCACTGAACCTCTCACCCACAACCGCTGCCCACCTGCCAAATGCGATGTAGCCCTTGGGGCCCAGGTCGGGCAGGCGGGTGTACCAGGGCAGGTGGCAGGCCAGATTGAGTGCGCCGCCCGTGGGGTGCGTGTAGGCCGGCAGGCACCTGCGTCACAACACAACAGCTGTGGTTAGGCACAAGTAGCTGCGTTTGCACAGCTGTGCAACACGCGCTGCATCAACGGTTGCAGCGGCCTCCCAGCACAGCCAGGCCTGCAGAAGCGAGCCCCAGGCAGCAGCAGCAGCCGCTGCCACCACAAGATGCCCACCGGTTGAGCAGCTGCAAGAAGTCGTCGTTGTGCCGCGCCATGACCTGCGAAGGCCCCAAGGACAGCCAGCCGTGGCGCCTTCTTGTCACCCTTCTTCTTAACATCCATCGGCCGCTCGGCATTCCTTCCTGATGATGCTTGTCCCTTCACGACCACCCGCCACCCAGCAGCTGCTACGCCTGCAAACGCAAGCCAGCTCGCCTGCTTGAAGTCGCTGGTGGGCGGGAAGTCCTTGAGCTTCAGCATCGGCAGCGGCTCTGCGGGAGAGGAAACAACCAAGGTGCCTCCTTTTCATGCGCCTCCTATTCATGCACTTTCGGTTCTGTCCGCTCAGGACAGCTTGCGCCGGGCAATTGCTGCTCATGCACCAAACGGCAGCCAGGGCATGCTTGCCACGCCGGAGCAAACAGGAGCAAACACGCCTGCTGGCCACCCGCGCCAAGCCGGCAGCCCAGCGCACCATTGCTGTCGGAGCTCAGCGTGTCACCGCTGCACCGCTTGTACCGCTCAAAGAAGTCCTTGGGCTGCACAAGGAGCCAGGGGGGACGAACCAAAGGGAGTTTGGGCCATCGGGGCAGGCCATCACAAACCACGAAGCGGGCGCTGCACAACGGCACAGAGCTGCAGCCTTACCGTCAGCTCCCGCAAGCTCCAGCTGTCAGAGCAGGCAATGACCTGCAGCTTGGTGCTGCGAGCAGGGCAGGGGCAGGAGAGCCGGCAATCCTTCAGTCCACACGGCGTGCCATCCAGAGGCAAAACGCGTGCGTGTACCCGAGCAGCCTATTCAGTTGAGGCTTGATGGCCAGAAAGGCCTTAGGCAGGTCTCTGCCCTGCGGCGCGAGTAGTAGGCCGCCCCCGAGCGCAGGCCAGAGAGCCGCCACATCCTTCCAGCAATCGCCTTGCTGCCACAGTCGGCACCCACAGCTAGAAGTAGCGCGCCTGTTGGACTCCTTGCACACCCGGCCCATGGCCTCCGGCGTCCAGCCCATGCTGCCACGCAGGCCGCGCACAATGATGGGCTCGCCGCGCTCCCACAGCATCTGGAAAATGCTGCACGGAGAGGCCGGCAAAGGAGGGCGGCAAGCAACAGGTGAGGAGGAGAGGGGGGTGGAGCAGATGAAGCAGTGTGTGTTGCTGATGGGCTCGCGGCGTGCCCACAGATCTGGCAGGCGATGCAGGCCGGCAGGGTGTGGGAACAACCGGTGGTGCACTCGTGCAGGAGTTGCTGCAAGAGGCCAGCCACGTCACATCACAGGCCAGGGCACATCCCACAGCAAAGTGTGGCAGCCAGCAAGCGTGTGTGCGCTCACCGGATGGTCCGGTCAAAGTACGGGTGGTCGGGCGCAAACTGGTCGGCATGGGGCGTCCAGATGAAGTCCTGTGTGAGGTAACAGGGGTTAGGCGCGAGTTACAATGCTGGGCAAGCACTGCTGCTGCCTCTATTGGCCCGTCCTGCAGCAGTGAAATGTGGCCGACAGCCAACACGCGCAGCCATAGGGCGATCCATAAGCCCCCCACCTGTGTGCCGCGGTGAGACGCCAGCCGCACATCGGTTGGAGGCAGCTGCTCCGCCAGCCACCACCACTGGCGCTGCAGGGACGCATCGAGGTTGAATGCATCAGGGCAGCGTGTGTTATGCAGCAAGGCGCAAGGAGGCTAGCAAGAGCCCAGCCCAGCATGCGACAAAGCCAGCGGCTCACAGCCACACACCATGCGGGAGGCACATGATAGCTAGGACAGCAAACTGCTCACCTCGTCCCGCTCCAGCGGGGACAGCTCCTTGGGCACCTGAGCTGCCAGCTGCTGCTGCTGCTGCTGGCCCCCAGCCGCTGCGGCCGCTGCCACCCCTGCCGGCGCCCCGGACACTGGCGCCGGAGCAGGCGCCCGCCGCGCTGCCTGCTGCCGCTGCTGCCCGGACACCCTCGCCCCTTCCTCATCCTCCGCCGCATCCAGAGCTTTCTGGCTGTACTTGCGCTGGCGCTTGGGGCGCGGCTCTGCGCCCTCCTCTGCAATCCCCGCTGGCCAAACGCCGTTGCCTAGCGCCTGCTGCTGCTGCTGCTGCTGCTGCTGTGCAGCGCCGTTGGCCTGTGTCTGCTGCTGCTGCTGGTGCTGCTGTGCAGCGCCGTTGGGCTGTGCCTGCTGCTGCTGCTCCTGCTGCTCCTGCCGTGCTACAGCTGCTGTGATTGCAGCCTGCGTCACGCCAGCTGCCAGCGCAGCGTCTGTCTGCTGCTGCTCCTGCTGCTGCTGCTGCTCGCCAGGCACTGTCGGCTTGACCCAGCTGCCGGCATTCCAGCCGCCAGTCTGCACGCCGCCAGATTGCTGGGAGGCGGGCCGCGCCACCATCTTCGGCCAGCGGCCCTCCTGGCTGGCTGAGCCGCTGGCGGCACCACTGGCTGTGCCGTTGGGCAGCGATGACTGCTGCTGTGGCGGCTGCGGTTGCTGTGGCAGCTGTTGCTGCAGGTGCCCTTGTGCCAGCTGCGGCTGCTGCGGCTGTGCCAGCAGCACAGACGGCTGGGGCGGCTGCACCGGAGCGGGCAGCTGAGCATCCACTAGCCGCTGGATGTAATCCTGTGCTACCTGCAGCTCGGCCGGTGTCCAAGGAGCCCTGCTGGCAGCCCAGCCGGGCATCTTCCCTTCCTCTCCGCGGAACAGCAACCGCAGCGTGTGCTGCAGCATTTGCTGCGCCTGAGGCAGAGAGGCAGCAGCTGCCTGCCCCTGCACCGTTGCTAGCAGCTGCTTCATCTGCTGCATCGGCCATAACCATGCGCCCACAGGCCCGCTTGCTGCTGCAGGAGCCTGCGAGGCAGCTGTGGCTCGAGCTTGCTGCTGCAGTGGCTGCTGGAGTGCAAATTGCTGCGGCGGCGCGGGTGGCAAAGGCTGCTGCTGATGTTGCTGCAGCGGCTGTGCCTGCTGCTGCTGAAGTGGCTGTTCGGCAGGCTGCTGTTGCGGTTGCTGCGGTGGCTGCTGCTGCTGCTTCACCCGCCGCGGCGGCAGCCGTGGGCCGCCCCGCGGCTGGGGTGCCTGCTGCCCCTGCCGTCCCTCCTGCTGGAGTGCTGGCACTGCCGGCGCATGGCGGGCCGCAAATGCCGCTGCCTGCCGCAGCTCTTGCACCCAGTCGGTGTGGGGCTCGATCCATTCCGCCCGCTCGTGCTCGCAGCCGCAGCTGCCCTTGCACAGGTTCCACAGCAGGCGCGGCAGCGGGCTTGCCGCTGCATCGATGCGAGCGCTGCCGCAAGTGCCGCTGCTGCTGCTGGGGCCGCCCCCAAGGGCAGCGTCCAGGCGCTGCCGCGCATGCTGCAGCATCGCCAGTTGGTTTGTGTCTAGGAAGCGCATGGGCTGCATGGCGGTGCGGCAAGTCGTGCACTTGACTGTGGACAGGGTGGGAAGCACCGAATGCAGGTGCGTGAGGGGGGAGGTTGGCAAGACGACATTGGGCTGGGTCAGCAGTGGAGTGGACGCGATGCGAGGACCTGCCAGCGCGGCGCGCTCACCTGTTGCTGTAGCCTCGCCTTGCCGCGCCTCCCTGCAACACGTTGAGCGGGCAGGCATCGAAGCAGTGAGCAACCCATGCAGCTCGACACTGGCACACCCTCCGTTGCAGAAGCAGGGCTGAGTTGGCGGCAAACGACGGGGCGGCTGTCAAGCCACGGGGCAAAGCCGCCTCTCACCGCGCGCAGATGGGGCAGATGTCCTGCTCGCAGCCAGCGCAGTGGAAGTGCAGATTCTCCAGGCACGTGGCGCAGCGGTTGCACAGCGCGCGCTCTGCATCAGGCGGGGTCCAGGGGGCACATGTGGGTTGGAGGGTGCGCCAAGGTGCAGGCTTTGCAACTCCAGCAACGCAGCTGGCAATCCTTGCCAGTGGGACACCACGCTACCAGGCAAGCTAAAGCACAGCCGGGCAGGGCGGAGCACCCACCCGAGTGCGGCGCGCGCTGACCGCCCACATAGCCAATCTCTGCCATCACTGCTGCATCCAGAGTAGTGCGTGCCGCCCGCGCCTGCGGCAGACATCGGGCAATGGTGCGGGCAGGGTGGCAGCGCTCGGATCTTTCCGGTACTGCACGCGTCAGCATCCCAGCAGCACCGCCCGGCTCTGCAATTGCAAGCTGTCTTCAAAATGGCACGGTTCTGGACCCCAGCTGTAGTCCATTGGATTCCACCCAACAGGTCTGGCAATCCCACAACCGCAAGTGTTTCCCACGCTTGCGAGACACCCCAACTTGCACACCAAAGCAAATGTCAGCAGCCCACCTCCTCCTGGTGTAGCGCCATGATCTGCTCCACTGCTGGCAGCAGCCGCCGCGCCAGGTGGTAGGACATCACTATCTGGCGGGACACACTGCAAACAGATGCGGGCGGAAGGGGGATTATGGGGTTAATTATCACCGCAACAAGTGGTGGCTGTGATGCAAGTGTTGCACGCCAGGCGTGTGCACCACCACTGGCTTCGGCCAGCCGCACTTTTAACAAGACTCCTTTTGAACGGTGGCAAGAAAGGAGCTGAAACAACCAGCTTTGCCCGCCCTACAAACACACACCTGTCGTGCGGCACCGGCGCCTCCCCACCCAGCTGCGCCAGCGACTTCTGGCGGCACTTGCTCCTGCGGGCAAAGCGGGCAGGCAACTAATGTGTAAATTGTGATGCTTGAAGCGGCGGGCTACGTTGCTGCAGGCTTGCGGCACATTGCAATCGTTACGTAGCACCACCTCGCCGCCACTAATATGCATGCCAGGCCCAGCAGGCACGTCGCATGCCGTCCAGCGCCCTCAGCAGCAGCCCCGGCACCCACCGCAGGCAGATGCGCAGGCAGCAGGGGCAGTGGCCAGCCACAAAGCGGCGGCGCAGCTCGTACTGCTCCGGCTGCTCCGGCCCAAAAGCCAGCAGGTAGCGGTACAGCTCGGTGCACCTGCAGTGATGGAAGCAGATGGGCAGAAGGGGATGAGTGTTGGAGAGAGGAGAGGCAGGGCCCAGGCCAGCAGCCAGCGATAGAGCTTGGTGCACCTGTAAGGATGGGAGCAGATGGGCAGAATGTCTAGCAGCGGCGCCAAACACGGGCAAAGCACGCACGAACACCGACCCCATCAGGCTACGCCGCTTCCTTGGGGCAGGCCGTCTTGCAAGATCTTGGTGCACTAGCAAGCAAAGATAGACACGTGTAAAACAACGGCACAGAAAGACACGTGTAAAACAACTGCCCCATCAGGCTACGCCACTCACTTGGGGCAGATGGTCTTGCTGCAGGTGGGCGTGCCCAGGCCGCTCTGGCAGGGGTAGCGGTAGCACGGTTCCTGACAGTCGTGGCAGCTGGTGAGGGTCAGGCCGTCCCGCTGCAGGGGGGAGGGGTTGCTACAGTGTGGGGGGCCAGCAGCCTGCACAGCTGGTGGGCTGCACATGCCGCAGGGAGCATGCTGCAAGGGAGCGAGCTCTGCACCAGGCAGATCAGCTTAGGTCCATGGGCCATGCAGAGTACATATGTAGACCTCCTCACCTCATACTGGCTCCGCAGCTCCGCCTTGCGCGCCTCGCGGGGCAAGTTCTGATTGAATGGCGCCTGCCGCTTCTCAAACCAGTAGCACGGCGGCAGCGCCTCTCCTGCTGCGGGGCCCGCAGCTCCCGCTGCCGCCGCTGCTGCCGCCGGCCCTGCCACTGCTGCAGGCACTGCCACGCCGGCTGCCTGCTGGGGCGCACTGCCGGCAGGCGGCTGCGCAGGTGGCGCGGCTGCTGCCCGTGACTTGGCTGCGCCGCTGGCACGCCGGCGCTGCGAGCTGGACTGGCGTGCAGGCGCGGCGGCTGAGGCTACAGCCCCTGCCACTGCGGCACCAGCGGCCTCCGCTGCCACCGCTGGCGCTGCTGCCACCGCTGCGAAAGCCCCCTGCTCCAGTAGCACCTCTGGCGGCAGCGGCGCGTCGGTCACGGTAGTAACCTCTCCACCCTGCTCAGCCCGCAGCGCAGCCTGGACACCCGCCTGTGCTGCCTCCGCTGCCTTGCGCCTGCCGCGGCCACTCTGCACCAGTGCAGCTGCATCCTGTCCAGGCTCCAGCAGCAGGGCTGCCTCCTTGGCAGCCGGCTTGCCGCGCTGCCGCGCCTGCTTGGCAGGCTGCTGCCGCTCTTGCTGCTCCTGCTCGGCCTGCTGCGCGGCGGCCTCTGGCTGGTCTGCCAGCTGCGCTGCACCCTCCTCTGCAGCCGGGCCGGCTGTGCGCGACTTGCGCTGCCTCTTCTTCACAGGCTCCTCCCCTGCCTCCTCAGCTGGCAACTGCCGCTCAATCTCTGCAGCCGGCAGCTGCTGCCGCTTGGCGTGCGCCTTGCCGCCGCCGGCCGCTACGCGGCGCCGCCCGCCTGTCGCCTGCCGCGCCTGCTGCTCAGCCGCAGCTAGTGGCTCGTCATCCTCCAGCAGCCGCCACTCCCCTGGAAGCAGCGGCTCTTGCTGACGGTCGCCATCATCGTAAAGCACTTCGCACTTGAATCCCCTGCAGTGGGCAGTGCAGTGGTGGTACTCTTGTGTCGCGCAAGCAGGGCAGCGCCGACACCCGCGTGCTAATGCAGCCATCAAGCAGCAGAAGTAGCAGGCAGCCACCATGCGGAATGATGTGGCCGGCAAAGCAGCAGCGGCAGCACGCCTAGGCAGACATGCATGCTTATGCAGGCATGGCGATTGCAATGGAGCAGAGACCAGCTGCAGAGCAGCCACAGTGCAGCTTGGGCAGCACACAGCAGCTCTCCACTCACCGCCTGCTGTGATGGACATCCACCACCAGACCGGCATACCACCAGCCATCATCCCACAGCACTGCAACAGGGCAAGCAGTGTTATGATTGCACATAGAGAAGGCATGGCAATCCACACCCCCACGTTTAGCCTGTCCAGCCGGCCTGAGGCGCAAGCACCATGTTTGGCATGCATGACACACACAGCTCCACAAATGCTGCCTGCGTTGCCGCAGCCCCAGCGCGGCACGCCGCACTCAGCACATGCACTCAGCAGATGGGTGCCACTCACCCTCGATACGCCGATTGAGCAGCTCCTCGCCACTCAGCTGCGACTCAACGCCCTGTGAGGCAACAGCAGCAGCGGAAGCTGCACCTGCGCCTGCCCCACGCGTGGCCTGCTGTGCCGCCTGCCCTGCTGCGGCGCCTAGCTGCTTGCTCCTCGGAGCGCGGCCCGGCTTGCTGCCCCCGGTGCCGGCCGCACCCGACGCTGCTGCCTCAGCAGCCTCACCCTCCTCCTCGCTGCTGGTTCGCCGCCGCTTGGCACCCTTCCTGCCCCCGGCTGGAGCTGTGCCAGCTTTGCCAGCTGCTGTCGCCGCCGCCGCAGGGCCCGGGCTGCCTGCCGCTGAGCCAGCAGGGATGCAGCGCACTTCTATCTTGCTGCCGCTGCGCCGCAGGGCAATGAAGTCTCCTTCCTGTGCACCAGAATCTGCCACCCAACGGGACAGCTCGGCACCCTGTAGCAGAACGAGGAGCGGCACATGCATCGCATCAGCGTAATGGGCAGGGCGCGGGAGGCGCCTGCCGCACAGGTGCTGTCTCTGTGGGTATGCTCAGTGCATGAAGCAGGTTGACAACGAGCATGCCGCGTCCACAACATGCAATGCAGCGACAGACTGCCACGCAGGGGCTTGACACAAGCCGTTGCCCGCACCATGATGTTGCTGCCGCCGCAAGACAGGTCCTTGCGATAACGGAACGTCAGCTGCTGTCCCGTGTGTGCATCCACAACCGCCAGATCCTCAGCATTGTCCGCCTCCTTGCCTGTCAACTCCTCGAAGAAACCAGCTGCACCAGGGAGGTAAGGGAAACAGGGCAAGAGCTAGGCAACACTTGAGGCCTGTCTGCAGAGTGTGCATCGGCTTCCTGCAGCTGCAGCAGCTCAGGCGAGGGAACGCAGGATGGAACAGAATACTTCAGCACCCACACATGCGAAGCACACAAACGCAGTGCCATGCTGCGGTGCGCACCTGGAAAGCCGAGCTTCACACAACTCTGGCTGGTGCCACAGGCTGAGGCTGTCAGCGGGCGGCGCCACCAGCCATCGCCACCCATCTGCCAACCCTTGTGAGGGGCAGTGCCGCCGCTGGGGAAATGACCTGTGCTGCCCGCAGCGGCAGGCGCTGAGGCAGGAGAACCACCCTGCTGCTGCCGCTCACTGCTGGCGCGCTTGCTGCCCCTCTTGCCACTGCCGGCTGCTGGTGCCGCTGCCGCCGCTGCGGCAGCCGCCCCACCCTGCTGCTCCTGCCGCTCACTGCTGCGGCGCTTGCTGCCCTTGCCGCCAGCTCCCGCCGCGGCTGCAGGCGCAGCAGGAGCGCGGCTCTGCTTCTGCTCCTGCTCCTCAGTGCTGGAGCGCCGGGTGCGCCTAGCGGCCGCCCCGCCTGCCTGAGCAGCAGCAGGGGCGGGGGCGGGGGAGGGGGAGCCAGCTGCTGCTTGGCCGGCGGCTGTACCGCTGGCAGGAATGAGCCGCACCTCGACATGGCCGCCGTTGCGCCGCAGCGCAACTGAGTCGCCTGCCTGTGCGCCGGTGTCCGCCCCCCAGCGCCCCAGCTGGGCGCCCTGCAGGCAGCCGGAGCAGCCAAGAGAAGAGAGCGCTGGGTGTTGGTGTGCAACCATCGCCTTCCGTTGCAGGTCCAAGCTTGCAAGCACTGCCCAAGGACCCTCAAAGCAGCAGCCGTGTGCACAGCCAAGCATCAGCACGCTCACGCTGAGCGTGCAAGTGCCATTGTCACTCCTGATGGTGAACTGGAAGGAGTAGGGCTGGCCGCCAGCACCCACAACCTCCAGTTGGTCCTTTGCCTCTGCGGCCTGCCCCACCAGCTCCCTAAACAGGTCGCCTGCAGACAGGAGTTGCCCAACAGTGGGCGGGGGGAGGTGAGGGCTCACCTCACGCAAGTGCAGCTGCTGAGCAGCACGCAGGCAACACACCGAAACAATACAGAACAAAACGGCAGCAACATCCTCCCCCTTGCTTACGTGGCAGGGCGAGGCTTGAGGCACTGCCACGGCAGGCAGAGGCTGTCAGAGTGCGGCGCCACCAGCCCTGCTCGTCCTGCAACCAGCCTGACTTGAACTTGCTGCTGCCGCCGCCGGCTGGCTGCTGCCCAGCGCTGCCTGCAGCGGCCATTGCCGACTGGGCTGCTCCTGCTGGCTCAGCTGCCGGCTGGCCAGCCTGCTGGCCAGAGCTCCCGGAGCCTTTGCTGCCAGCCAGCGCCGAGCGTGGCCGGGCGGCCCGCCCGCCGTTCTGCCAGCCTGCTTCTCCGGCGTCCCCACGCGGCTGCGCTGGCGCCGAGGCGGCGGCACTGCTGCCCGACGTGCTGCGTGCCAGGCGGCGGCCCAGCAGCTGCGCCGCTACTGAATCCCCGCTCCCGTCTGCTTCTACATTCTGCGGCCCCGGCTGCGAGGGCTCGCTGTCTGCAGGAGGTGCAGCCGGCCCGTCCACCTGCGCAGGCGACAGCAGGCGGGCGCGCGGGAGACGGCGGCGTCAGGAGTGCTGCTACGGCGTGCCGGTGATTATTACGTGACTCAGTGCAGCACGAGGGCTTGCTGGAGGCGCGCGGCGGCTCTCGCCTCGACCATTCCAGCCCGGTTTGGTTGTGGTTCGCTCCCAGGCGCTGCCAGGCCGGCCGCGATTCAGTGCACGACACTGACGAGACGCTGCCGCAGCATTGAGGCCCACGGGAAGGCGGAACAGTAGAGGGTGAGTGCTCCGGTTGAAGTACACAAGCACTGGGCGCTCCCGGCGCTTGTTGGGCTGCTTTTGTTGTGTGTGAGATCGGGGCAAGTGAGCTGGGCAGCGGGATGACGGGCTTGGCGTGGGGGCACGCAACCAAACAATGGGCCAAGCCGGTGCACGCGTAATTGAAGTTCCAACGGCTGTCAAGCGCAGTTGAGCAACTGAAATAAGGCGCAGCCGGGCCGGCGCCGGCCGTCTGGGGCACTACACTCCCGCCCGCCGTAACGCAACGGCGCCCAGCAACCAACCCTGCGCCGCCACAACTTCCTCGCTCTTCACACCGCATCATTGGCATGTTACACAGTAACGTTCTGGTACAGGCAGATGGCCGGCTCCCGGGGGTACATAGCAGGGGTCGTGCAGGGCAGGTGGCGGCGTGAGGTGAGGTGCGGTCCGGTCAAGGCAGGGGAGCGGCACAGGGCATGTCTTGACAGATGAAAAGAGAGGCAGGCGCTGAGGGTAGGTGGTGTCATGGGGTCCTAAGCTGTGCGGCCCTTGCAAGCGCTGGGAGGGGGCCTGGGTGGGTGCTGGGCGCAAGGCCGCTGGCACCGCGCCCACAGGCGCCCCTGCCCAGCCTTAGTGAGGCCGCGGTGGTGCCATGCGCAAGCGGCCAGCACGCCGTTTACGCGCGCTCGCCGCGGATGCGCCGCGCCAGCTGGATGTCCTTGGGCATGATGGTCACGCGCTTGGCGTGGATGGCGCACAGGTTGGTGTCCTCAAACAGGCCCACCAGGTAGGCCTCGGCGGCCTCCTGCAGCGCCAGCACCGCGGAGCTCTGGAAGCGCAGGTCGGTCTGCACAGCGGGGCAGGTGGGCAAGGAGGCGGGGGAGGTTAGCAAGCCGGTAGGCAGTGGAAGGCAGCGGCACAGCCAGCAATGAGGAGTGTGCCAGGGCTGCCACGCATGCCTGCCCCTGAGCAAGCACAGCACATGGCTGCAGCACCGGCAAAGTGAGCACGGGCTGGGTGGGAATGCAGGCGGGGCAGCCGCAGCACAGCGACCGACCACCACACCAGGCCACAACCAGTTGCATTCTGCGCACTGCGGCCGTTGCATTACGCATCGGCAGCATGCGGCAGCGCTGCTAGCATCAGGCAGCGCGGGCGCACCTTGAAGTCCTGGGCGATCTCGCGCACCAGGCGCTGGAAGGGCAGCTTGCGGATCAGCAGCTCCGTGGACTTCTGGTACTTGCGGATCTCGCGCAGCGCCACGGTACCGGGGCGGTAGCGGTGGGGCTTCTTCACGCCACCGGTGGTGGGGGCAGACTTGCGTGCGGCCTGGGGGCAGGAGGAGGGGTAGGGGCCGGGGGCAGGCAGAGGGTTGGGAGGCTGGGCAGGGGGCCGTAGTGCAACGAGTTGCGTTCGCCAGTCTGTAGGCACGCTCGGTCAACTGCCAGGCTTGCACACGGCAGTGCCACCGTCACCGCAGCGCACCTTGGTGGCCAGCTGCTTGCGGGGCGCCTTGCCGCCCGTGGACTTGCGGGCCGTCTGCTTGGTGCGGGCCATGGCGCCGGCTGCGGGGCGGGGGGCAACAGCGGCGGCGGCGGCGCAGCGGTGAGCACACGTGTGGGGGAATGAAACGGCGACAGCGACAGCAGCAGGTGCTGAGGATCACACAGGCGCCCTGACAGCTGGCTGAGGCTGACAGCTGCTGCGGAAGGCTCCAGAGCCGGCGTGGCAGCTGTGGTAGCCCTGGCGTGGCAGCTGGCCGGGGCCGCGTGCCAGCTTCGTGCGCGACGCCCGCCCGCCCGCCTGCCGGGGCCGTCTGCCAGCCGAGCGGTCCTCGGCGCGTCACAGCTGGCCGCGCAGGCCTCGATCCAGCACAGTCGGAGGCGCGGCGGGCCGCGGCGGGCGCCCGAGGGGCGGAGCAAGACCGGCTGCGCAGCCACGGCCGCTGCGTGGGTCTGCTGTCCCTGCCACGAGGCACTGGCACACTGCTGCAGCGGTCGTGGCGCGCCGGCGGCGGCCGCGGGGCAGGAGTTGCGTTTCGCGCCTCTCACCTGGTCGAACGGGGGCGCGGAGGGAGTGTTTGCGGTGCGGAGGCTGCTCTTCGGTGCGACACGAGCAGCGGGAGTGCACGTGGGGGCCTGCGGCGGCGCTTCAAGCGCGGGGCAGCCCCATGCAAGGCGCCAAAAGAAAGTCGGGCGCTCTACAACCCCGATCGGCCTTTCCAGCGACCCTGGTGCCTCCACGACACCGATCAGCGCCCCCAAACATGCTGCGCGTCGTTGCTAGGGAGGCGGCCAAGCGGTCGCGGGGCCTGCAGCATCAGCTGCAGCAGCAGCGCTTCCTCAATGTGCACGAGTACCAGGCAAGTCGCGGGGCAGCGCCGAACCCTCGGAACCGGCGACCCTGCCGCCGCTCGTCGTAAACCCTGAGCCGGCGCTGCCCTGGGAGGCCCCAGACCGCTTCACAGCATCTGCCACACGCTGGAGTCGGGCGGGGAGCAGCCCATGGGCCTCGGCCCGCCCCTGCCGCCGCCCTCCCCGCCGCCGCCGGTCAAGGCGGCATTTGACCTGCCGCCGGGCGCTGCCTCGTTGTTCCCCGCAGGGCGCCCAGATCATGAGCGAGTATGGCGTGAACGTGCCGCCGGGCATCCCCGTGTTCAAGGTGGACCAGGTGGCAGCGGCGGCCAAGAAGATGGCCGACGACGCCGGCGAGGTGCGGCGGTGGACATGCCGCTTGCGCCTGCCTGGAAAGCGGCAGCGCTGCCGGCGCCTGCACCCCCGTTGCAGCTGCCTGGAACTAGGGCAGAGAAAGGAGCTGCTCCTGTTCTGCAGCTGGCTCTTCCTGACGCTCAGCTGTGGATGGTTGCAGTTGGCGCAAACCGTGCTGCCACCTCGAGGCCCACTCCTGCCTGCACCTGCCCCCACAGGTGGTGGTCAAGTCTCAGATCTTGGCGGGCGGACGCGGCCTGGGCAAGTTCACCAACGGCCTGCAGGTGCGCCGCCTGCTGCTGCGCCTGCTGCTGCTGCTGCTGCCAGGGCAGGCCATGCGGCTGTGCATGGGGCTGCAGGCGCTGGCGTAGTGCCATGCCGTGTGTTTGTGGCAGCGCGGGCGGCAGCAGGTGTGGCAGCGGGTGCAGGCGGGCAAGCCCCACTGCTCATGTCCTGTGTGCAGGTCTCTGACCTGCTGCCACCAGGCATCTTGAGTTGGCATCAATTGATCAGTCTGTCGCCCCTTCTCTGCAGGGCGGCGTGCACATCAGCAAGGCGGAGGAGGCGCCAGCGCTGGCGGCCAAGATGCTGGGCGGCACGCTGGTCACCAAGCAGGTCAGCAGCAGCTTGGGTGTGGCGGCGTATGGCATGCGCTGTCTGAGCTGGGCGCTGCTGCCAGTGCGGTGACCGTGCATTTCAAGCGCAAGTGTGGTTTTCATGCAAGCATGGCTGCGCTACATGCAAGCCGGCCCACACGCTGCGCATCAACCACAAGATGCACCTCCCTTGGCTGTTTACAAATTGCGCTGCCGCCCTGCGCCGCTCTGCAGACGGGCCCCAAGGGCAAGCCGGTCAACACGCTGTATATCGCGCACAAGATGAAGCTGAAGCGGGAGATGTACTTTGCGCTGCTGCTGGACCGCAAGAGCGCGGGGCCCGTCATGATTGGCTGCAGCGAGGTGAGGGCGCTGCACTTTGGCAAGTTTGCTACTTTGCGCTGCTGCTGGGCCGCAAGTCTGCTGGGCCAGCCATGATTGGCTGCAGTGAGCGGAGCTCGTGGTGCTGCCAACACGAGTTGAAGCTGCAGCAGTGGACATGCACCACACACTTGAGCCGGCAGCTCGCTCCAGCCCCCGGGCCTGCCTTCCTCGCTCCCTACTAACAGGGCGGTACCTCACCATTCCAGAACTTGCTCATGGCTTGCTGACCCCAAGCCTGCATGCGGCCGCTCTTGCCATTCGCAGGGCGGCACCTCGATTGAGGACCTGGCGGAGAAGTTCCCCGATAAGATTGTGAAGATCCCCATCGACATCCGCACCGGCATCACTGACGAGCAGGCCATGCAGGCGAGTGCCTTGCCTTGTGTTAGCTTGTGTTGGCGTGGCTGCGCTCTCCTCGACCCAGCGACAGCTGCCCTTGCGACATCTGCGCCGGCACCAGCGGATGCTCAGGGAATGCAGGCACGAGCAGGCTGCCAACTCTGCCGCCGCCACTGCTTCTGCCGCCGCTGCCGCCGGTGCCGCTGCTGCTGCCGCAACCAGAGTGACACTTGTGGCTCCCTGCCCTGCTTCCTGGCAGATGGTGGAGGGGCTGAAGGTGCAGACCGACAAGAAGGCGGCCGCGGAGCAGATCAAGGGCCTGTACCGGCTGTTCTGCGAGAAGGACTGCACCATGGTGGAGGTGAGGAGCACGGTGTTTTTGCAGCTTGTTTGTTGCCATGGAGCCACTTGGTAGTGCCCGACGTGCAGTGTTGGCACCTGGGCTTGCACCACAGCGGAGCCCTGTGGTGGCTGTTCTGCCAGGGCTGCGCAGCAGTGCTTGGACACTTGGGACACTGCTGAATGTTACACGCTCCTGCGATTAATGCAGGTGAACCCGCTGGCTGAGACCGACACGGAACTGGTGGCCGCAGATGCCAAGCTGGGCTTTGATGACAACGCGTCCTTCCGGCAGCAGGAGCTGTTTGCGATGCGCGACGAGAGCCAGGAGGACTCCCGGTGGGTGATGTGGCTGCCACACCCTCGCTCCTTTGGCTGCTGTGCTGGCTGGTCGAGGTTGCAGCAGGGCAGCAGGGCAGCAGGGTAGCATTAGCTGCTTGCTACGAGAGATGAGAGGGAGGAGGACCCCCGGTGGGTCATCTGCCCTCATGCACGCCACATGCCATCTGCTGAGAGCGGCTGCGCATCCGACTCTGCCACCCGCACGCTTCCCTCTGTTGTTTGCGGCGAGGCAGCTGCTGCCAAGTCCGAAGCGGCACTGCACACAATCCATCCCTCTCTTCCACTGGCTGACGCCGTGCAGCGAGGTGGCGGCCAGCCACCAAGTGCGACCGCAACCACTCCAGCTGTAAACATTGCTCACAATCTTGTCTTCCTTCCATCCCTTGTTCTGCAGCGAGGTGGCGGCTGCCAAGTACGACCTGAACTACATTGGTCTGGACGGCTCCATCGGCTGCATGGTGAGGGGCTGGGGGCAGCTGGGCTCGCTGCCTGGTTGACCTGCGGGCTGCCAGATTGTGTGCCCACCTGGGCAGCTCTTTCGGCTGGATGGTGAGGGTTTATGCCGGGCAACGCGTGACAGCAGGGGGAAGAGCAGCAGCCGACTTTCAGTATGGCGCGGCCCCTCGCGGTTGATGCCGCCGTGAATGCTGCGCAGGCAGCGCCAGGCAGCGCCAGGCAGCGCCCGCACCTGGTTCCAGCCGCAACTGCTCCCAACCTGCTTTCCCGCAGGTCAATGGTGCGGGCCTGGCCATGGCAACTATGGACATCATCAAGCTGCGGGGCGGCTCCCCAGCCAACTTCCTGGATGTGGGCGGCAACGCCAGCGAGGACCAGGTAGGCTGGCAACTGGCAACTCCTCCGCTGCGCGTTCGGGCGTGCCTTGCGTGTGCTTGTATGCCAAGTGGGCGGGCTCCCGCAGCCCGCCTGCTTGTGCGTAGGCAGCAACGCCAGCAGGGACCTGGTGTGCATGCGCTGTGTTGGCCCCAACAACGGCAGAGAAGGGTTGGCCTGAATGCACATTATGCCTGTGCAAAGCTTTGCTTGGTGCCGCCTGCCACAGCCTGTGTCGCCCAGCAGCGCGCAGCAAACTGCATGCATGCTTTTCCCCTCCCCCCCGCAGGTGGTGGCTGCCTTCAAGATCCTGACTAGCGACCCTCAGGTGGGATACTCCTGCTGATTGCTGGGCCATCCCATGCCCCTGCTGCTGCGCTGTGCCCCCTGCCTCGGTTGTGCGGCACGCAGGCTGCCCTGCACTGCGGCTGCATGCGCAGGCAGGGCTGCCGCCCCGCCTGCATGCTGCTGCTGTGTGTCTCCAGCAAGAGACGTGCTTGCACTGCTGCAGGTCAAGCCTGCCCCGGTCAACATCTCTGGAAGCGGCGCCTCTGCCTGATGCACACTCACGCCGCATGCTGACCTGATCGCTTCGTTTGCTGGGCTGCAGGTCAAGGCCATCCTGGTCAACATCTTTGGCGGCATCATGCGCTGCGACGTGATTGCCTCGGGCATCGTGAACGCCGCCAAGCAGGTGGGCGGGGGGAGCTACGCTTGGCACGCTAGGCTGCACAGGGAGCGGGATAGCACAGGGGGTGCATCGTCGGCAAGTCAATGCCGAGCAGGGTGCATTGGTGTGTTGGAAGGAGCAGCCTCAGCATCTGTTCCCTCAGAGCATTGTCTGCCGCTGCACTCACACACCCATGGCTCCCCCGTCTGATCCGCCGCAGGTGGGTGTCAAGGTGCCCCTCATTGTGCGGCTGGAGGGCACCAACGTGGAGCGGGGCAAGGAGATCCTGCGCACCTCCGGGCTGGACCTGATCACCGCCGGGTGCGCTTGCGCTGTCAATGCGTGTGCACGCTTGGCTGGTTTGGTGTGGTACGGCAGAACAGGGAAAGCAGGACCTGCACCTCTGGTGCGGGTGGGAGCCGGTTGTTGCCATCCGCTTTTGATGTGAACAAACTGGCAAGGCGGGTCTGCCGCCCTCCCTGCCCAACGGCTGCCCTCACTGCTCAGCTGCCACCTGAATGTGAAGTGTGCTTCGCCTTTACTTTACCCCTAGCTTTGCCCTACCTGTGCCCTACTCCTTGTCCGGCTGCAGTGACCTGGATGATGCGGCTCACAAGGCGGTCTGCTCCATCCTGCCCGAGTGCGACGACAGCAGCCTGAAGCGCAAGGTGTAAATGCAGTGATGTTCCGCTGCTGGCGTGAGGCAGGCCGTCTGCTGCCGTGGACTCTTGCATCACCCAGCAATGCTCGTGCATGTGGGGATGCTGCAAGCCTCTTGATGAGCGAGGGCGGCGTCGACTGCCTCATGCCAAACCCCTGCACAGCGGTGACAGTGGCAGGCGCTGCCCCCCGGGCCTGAGGCCCTATCATGCGCCTGCTGCTGCGCTGCCCCCAACGCTGTGACCCCTGCTGGCAGTTGGGCAGCTTTCAGCCGGCTTTGCCAGCGTGGTGCCATCCGCACACCCGCCGCTGCCGCTGCAGCCCGCCCCTGCCACCCCCGTTTTTGGCGCTGCCCGCCCCTGTCCGTTGCTCCGCTGCTGCTGCTGCCGCTCTGCTGTGCACTGCACACTTGTACATGATAGCTCTGCCCTTCCTGCCTCTGCTTGCCGATGCTCGGCTCGATCTTCCAATACACACTCGCCCACGCTCGTTGTGCACGCAAGAGCCCGGTAACACTTTTCAGAACCGTTGGCACGCCGAAAAGGCAAGGTCACAAGGAAAGGAGAAGGTCGCTGTCGGAGGTTATGCAAGTACAGAGAATAATGTAACTTATGTTGACCGTGAGCTGAGCAGCTGAAGGCACAAGAGTGTAGGGGGAGTGAGCCGAGGGTGACAGGTGGCCAGAGGACGCGACGACGAATGAAAGGGTGAGGTCAGCAGACAGAGCGGTGGCAGGTGATAAGGGCTGCGGTGTTTGAGGACGCTCACTAGGTGTTAGGAAAGGTAGAGCGAGAAGTGGGTAAAGAGAGATGGTGGGAGAGAGCCAACGAAAGCAGGCACGGGGGGCAGAGCAGAGACGGCTGACAAGAGTGCCTGAGCCGCTTGGCACCACTGCTACGATGCGCCCAGCGGGCTGGCGGCCCACCGTAGGCAGGCATGCTGTGCCAGCTCAGGTGGGCACTGTGGGCTGCAATCACATGGGGGCATCAGCTGCCTTGGCCCAAGCTACGATCTGCGGCCGGCCCCTCAGCCCGTCAGGCGGCAGGGGCAGGACGTGGCGGTCAGTTTGTTCCAGCAGGTGCAGATGGGCGTGTCCAGGCTGCCGTCGGGCTTCTGAGGCGTGAAGCTGACCGTCAGGGCGGCAAAGCGCAGCACGATTTCCTCTTCGGGCGGTGAGCCGGCAGCAGTGGAGGGGACGTCGGTGACGCTGGCCACCACCACGTCCTCCATGCGAAGTTTGTAGTAGTCAACAGGGTTGATACCGCCCCGCCGCTCAGTGATGATTGCCTCGGCCGAGTGCTTGCCCTTGAACACCAGGTCAAACAGCTGGGGGCTGGCCTGCCGGGCGGGCCAGGGGAGGGAGGCAGAAGGGGGCGGGGGCTTCGTATGGCATAGCAGCCAGACCCGTGCATGGTATGCAAGCAAGCGCGCAACCAGTCGATACAGCAAAGCACGGGGGGCAAGCCTGCGGCCCCTGCTGAAAACCATGTGCTGCTGCCGCTGCGCTGCATGCGGCAGGGGCGCCCGCTGCCACGCCCCAATCACACACACAGCGCTCACCCTGTCCACGCGCTTCCTGATTTTGATGTCCTTCAGCGTGACCTTGCCGGTCCCTGTGCCTGCCCCTCCCACCCCCTGGGTTGTGGCGGCGCCGGCACTCCAACTGAGGACCTGAATCTCGCCCTCATGGCCGCGCACAGTCGAGTCGCCAATGACGCCGGTGAGCTTCAGGAACGCAACACCCTGCGGAGATGGGCAGTGTAAGGTTTCTTGGCAGCTGGGTATTAGAGAAAGAAGGGCGCAGGCGGCGCGGATCGCTTCCTGCCCCCTGCCTTGCAGCGTGAGGGCGGCGCGGCACCTGCCGTCGGCGGGAGGGGCGGCCCTGGTGCCGCGGCCGACTGCAAGGGCTGCGCAGTCATGCTCGCAACTGGTAAGCAGTTCCCACCTCGATGGGCGTTGCGCTCAGCACGAGGAGCGCGAGTGCGGCCAGGTACCTCATCAAGTTTCTGCGGGACGGTCGGGCAGCGGTTGCGAGTTGCCTGAGGAAATAATGAACCGTCCCTAGTTTGCAGATTTGCACGCAAACGAGGCAGGCGCGCCTGTGCGATGCGGGCGGTGTCCTGCACGCCGTTGCGGCCGTTCGCTGGCCTTCCTGTAGCTGTAATAGCGACTTGGGAGTGTCGAGTGGTGATTTAAAAGCTGCCGGATTGTGCGGCGAGGGCGCGGCGCACGAAGGGCCCCATCCCCAACCTGTGGCCGCCGTCGCATCCGGCAGCTGGCGCGGCTGCTGCCCCCGCAAGATCATGCCTGCACACTGGCACCAGCAACAGGCATAAGGAGAGGCTTGTTACAAACAGGCATATCGAGGCGATGTTGGACGTATTGCAGTGACGGCTGTGCAAGCTGAGCTGCTGCACTGCAAACAGCATCTTGAGATCAGTCCATCACGTTGGGGTTGCGGATCTGCGGGAGGGCAGCGCAGCGCAGGCAGCGGCGCCCATGAGGCTGTGAGCGATTGCACTTCAGCAGCAGCGCCGATGGCCCAATGGCAGCCTAGCATGTCAAGTTCCTGGCCGCAAAAGCCAAGCAGCAGAAGCAGCAGCTCCCAAGGCAGCGGCAGCGGCGGCAGCGGCGGCAGCAGTTGCCTCCCCTCGCCTGCAGGTGGATGGCATCAATGGCTGCCAGCGTCTCCTCATCCAGCTCCAAATTTTCAAAGGCATCGATGTCCTCCTTCAGCTGCTCCATCGTGGTGGCACCGATGCTACAAACAGACAAAGAGGACACGCGGCTTGCCACGTGTTGCCGGACTGATCCACCGCGGCAAGGCAGTTGAACGATGCAGGCTGCATGCAGCTGCAGGTCGTGCCGCCGAAGCACTCGCCACGATCCACTCAACCGCACCCCCCTCCGCACTCAAATGGTGGAGGCCACGTACCGCCGCGACTTGCACCACAGAACACCCAAACAGCCTAACCAAACAGCATCCGATGGGTGCGACTTGCAATTTGCACTCACATGGTGGACGCCACGTACCACCGCGACTTGCACCACGCCAGCGCCATCTGCGCCAGGCTCAGCCCCTTGCTCTGGGCCAGCTCGTAGTACTTGGCAGCGGCCGCCAGCGAGCGCTCGCTGCCGCACGGGAGGGGGCAGTGTGGGAGGCAGGGCATCGTATCATACCCGCACTGCAAAGTCGACAGCGGCAGCAGGCGCACAAGGTGCACGCATGCTGATCCCGGGCGGGTGCCGGCGAGCCGCATCAACCAGCTAGAACAACGGCTGTTTCCTCTGCCGCACCTGTGGTAGCGCGGCTGGAAGCCAGGGAACTGCAGTTGTAGTGAGAAAGGGGAGCGGGGGAGTTCCATCATGCAGCATGCGTGGCGCGCGCGCATCTGCTCTGCGCCTCAGCAGCATGCACCACTCGCGCACGCTCCGCCACACGTCTTCTAGCAGACAAGGTTGGGGCATAGCGTCCGTTAACCATCCCGCAACACCATACTTGCCTTGACGTGCCGCGCGTTGGGCCCCGCATTGCTGCCGCCCTGGTACTTGTCCGTCAGCGTGCCGCCGGCCAGCGGGCCGTAGGGCTGTAGGGCAGCAGGACAGGGCCAGCCAATTCATTAGCGCAGACATCAACACCCCTAGGCGCCTGGGGCACCCCAGTGCCACAAGCACACGTACCCCACATGCGCTGCACATGCACATCTGCATTGACAGCTCTGAGGCTCAGGAGTGCTCCCTACCAGCAGGCCCAGGTTGTAGTTGAAGGGGGCGCACGCCTCCGCCAGGTGCCCCTCAAACCGCCGGTCCAGCAGCCTGGGTTTGACATGAAGGCATGGGAAGAGGAAAGGGCTCTCAGCGCATCCTTAGCTCCCTTGCCTGCCGCCAGCGCAGCTGCCGCATGCCATTGCAGACTGTGGTGCCAACTGACACTCAAGTGCCACCCCCTATGCTCACGAGAAGTCGTTCTGAATGGACACGGGCGGCGGCACGCCCAGCTTGGCCGCCACCTCGCACATCTGCATGCACTTGCGGTGAAGGGCAGCCTGCTTCAGCTCGGCGTAATCTGAACCTGCAGTCGCGCAACACACCTGCAGCAGCTCCAGCAGTCCAACCCACAGCACCGCCCTTGCAGGCACGTCTCCCCGCACCTTGCACACACCAAAGGTCGTCTCGTTGGACAGGCCCCAGTGCCGCACCTGTGGGCAGGCGGTGTGCAGTTCACAGGAGGCTGTTGGGGCCATGCAGGCATGCATGCAACTTGGGCAGCAGCTACATCCAGCGAAAGCTGCCGTTTCGCAGGCAGGCGGCACAGACAAGCAGAGACAAGCAGAGGCGCAAGCAGGTGCTGGCCACCCACCTTGCCCTCCTTGATCAGCTGTCCCACAGCCGCCACCTGCACGCATCGACGCATGCGAGAGCACGCAGCAGGGGCTGCCTCATTTCTCGCACTGCTCGATGCGGAACCCCTTTGCTGCTGGCCGGACCATGCACACGCCGCCACGGCAGCAACCGTGAGGGGCCTGCAAGCCGCCGCTGGAATGCACATGGGTGGACACTGCATAATAAACCAACCTGCTCCTCAAAGGGCATGGAGCCATAGTGCCCCTCGAGCGGGCAACAACCACTGAAACAGTCAGCTCCCGTCAAGTGCCCTGCTGCTCATCCTAACTCATGCATGAACATGCGCGTTTGCCTAACCCCACCTGCTCCTCAAAGGGCACGGGGTCGTAGTGCTCCTCCGGCCGGAACTGGTTCTTGCCAAAGCAGGGCGCCCAGCGGTCGGGCCTGCATGTGCATCCAGCAGGGAAAGCGGGGCTGGGTTGCCAGGGTGACAGAGCTGGTTGTTGCTAAAGCAGGTCGCCCAGGGGTGGGGATTGCAGGGACTGCACAGCAATGCCACTGCTCGTCGACGGCAGCGGGACAGACAAGCTGGCAAACATACTTCATGACAACCGACCATAAGTGCCGAAGCAGCTGCCCAGCCACGTGGTACAGCAGGCAAGAGCCAGCGGCATGTACACCACCAGTGCAGCTGCAGCAGGGCAATGCAGTCCGCCTGCATGCCGCCTCCTCATGCATAGTGCTAGCACCACCAGTGTCAGGGCGCCAATGCCACTGCCGAGCAGGTCAGACCAGCCGACTCACCAGTGCAGCTGCAGCAGGTCAATGTAGTCTGTCTGCAGGCGCCGCAGGCTGCCCGCCACCGCCGCAAAGATCTGGTCAGGCTCCAGCCGCGGCTTGGGGGCGTCTGCCGCAGGGGGCACCGTGCGGTTGGCGGGCACAAATGTGCGGCCGTCCTGCGGCGTGTGGGGGGACATGAGCGCACAGCTGAGGTTTGGGGGGCCAGACAGGCTCGGCAATGTGCGTTCCAGCCACGCCACACACAAGGCATCACATGGATCGGCCGCCGATGGCCACCCAGGTGCGCACAGGCTCTCATCCAGCCCATTGTTCCAAGCAAAGGCCCAAGCAGCACCTATTCTACCCTCCATGCTCCCATGTCCCATGCAGCACCCATGTCCCCGCACCTTTGAGCCGCCCATGACCTTGGAGGCGAGCACCACCTTGTCGCGGCAGCCGCGGGCCTGCAGCCACCGTCCAATCATCTCCTCGGTGCGCCCGCACGTCTCGGGCCGCGGCGGCACTGGGTACAGCTCGGCTGCGGGGGTAGAAGGCGCAGCGCCAGGGTTGCTCAGCTAGCCCCAGCCCAAGGATCGCAGCTGGACAGCGCACCGACTGCACCATGCCATGTAATTTCACAAGTCCCATGCTCGTTCACAATGAACAGTTGCTCATGTCGGCCACACTCCCTGCCCACTCAACCACCCACAGCCAGCAGCAGTTGGTCGGTCGCACCCGTGTCGATGAAGTTGATGTTGTGAGCCAGCGCATAGTCCAGCTGCTGCCACGCCTCCTCCTCCGTATTCTGCTCGCCCCAGGTCATCGTGCCCTGATGCATCGAACAAGGAGGCGCGGGGGTGTGCTTGAACTGCAGCAGCGCTAGCGGGAGCGGCGGCGGCGGCGGCAAGGGCATCGCCGGCGCGCCATCGCCGTGCGGCATCGTCACCCTGACAGCCTCACCAGGCACACGATGGACACCTCGGGCCCATTGCCGCCGAGCTTGGTGTAGCGCATTCTGCTCCCGCTTATAGGGCCCCCCCGCCAGCCGTGTGACGCCTCGTAGATTGAATAGACTCTCAGCCGCTGCACAGATCTCGCGGAATGGGCGCTGCCGGCGCCCGCCGCATGAGCACCGCCGCCGCCGCCAGCGGGGCGGCAGGAGTGTTCGGCTGCGTTGCTTTCGCCTTGTACCATTCATGGCCCCAGGATGCCTGCATCACGCCGCACATCAGGAATGCTGCAGTCATCTCGATACAAGTCCTGCACAGTGCTGTGCTGCTGGAGGCACGGTGTTGCTGGCTATGTCTGCCGTCGGCTGCGTGAGCGGGTGCGGCCTGTAGGTGAGAGCGGGAGCGCGCATGGTTGTTGCCCAGGCAAAGGCCTAAGCCGTGAAGATGATGTGCGGAGATACACCGCACTCAGGCCGCCAACAAATCAAGCGCCAGGCTGCATGCAAGACCCCTTCGTCCTACGTGGCGGGAACGGCCTGGCCCCGATCGGCTGGCAGTGTTGGCTGGGGTGTGGGCCCGTGTTGGCCGTGGTGCTAGCAACCCAAATCCGCTCAATCCTCGTCACCATGGCGACCCGATGCTCAAGCTCAGGCTCCCTGGGCCGCAACGCGGGTGGCGCTGCGCTTGCGTTTTGTGGCCACGCTGCCGGCTGCACTTGCACGCGTCAGCCACAGCTGTATCGGACTGCCAAAAGCCGATCAGGGACCGAGGAGTCAAGCCCCGGCATCCCCCAACCCAGCAGCTGCAGCTTGCCCGCAGCGGCGTGTGGGCCAGCCGGCGGGATCGGCACCCTCCCTAGCTCTCAGGGTGCGTCAGGCTCTGCTCTGTGCTCTGTGTTTGACCCCTCTATATATGCACAATGCAAATCATAACACAGTGCTCTGCGCACCTGATTGCAGGCAAAGGGCGCTAATGGCGGCTCTCGCCCCCGCCGATGGCGGCGGCGGCAAGCCGCCCTGGTGCGAGCGAGAGGAGCTGCTGGCGAGCATGTACAGCTTTACCCACAGGAGCTGTAGCGCACTGCAAGATGAGCAGTATGTCCGCGGGTTCATTGGCATCCTGCAGCCCTTTGTCAAGAGCCTGACGGTGGGTCTGATGGCAGGCAGGGGTTGTGGGGGGGCAGGCGGGAGGCAGGGGCCTGCTCAGGAGAAAGCAGCAAGTGGTAGGCTTGCAGGCACGCTTGGTAGCACCTGTCGCCATGCCTCTGCAAGTGACCGTGGGTGCACCTGTCAATCCTCACTTCCGCAGACCAAGGCGCCTTGGCTGCCTGGTGGTGCCCCTGACCTGCGGGCCCTGCAACAGGCTGCTGGATTTGTGGGCTCGCCGGCCTCTACCGGCGGTGGCGGCGTGCGCTGGTTCCCTCAGTACGGCGCGGCACTGCTGGTGCTGCCACCGCACAGCACGCAGGCGGTGCCGGGGCAGGCCTGGCTCAATGTGCTGGGAGTGGATCCCTGGAAGTTCCGGCAGCACAGGTGCGCAGGGCGGCAAGGTGCACGGTGGACCGGGTGGGCTGTGTGTGGGCTGCCCCTGCTGCCTTCCTTCTTGACCTTGCCTTTGGGCAGCACGACTCAAAACCCACCTGCCCTGCTTGCCCAACCATCTGTGCAGCAAGGCGGACAGCGGCTTTGAGCACACGGCTGACGGCAAAGCCGCCGAGCTGGTGCCCTGCGGCTGTCTGCCTGTGGAGCAGCTGGATGCTTACCTGGCCCAGCTGGACCGCCTGCTGGCCAAGGCGCAGGAGCGGCACGATGAGGAGCGGTCCAGCCACGGCAGCAAGCGGCAGGGGCACCAGAAGACGCCTGCAATGATCCTTGCGCTGGTGCATCAGGTGGGCGTGCTTGTAGGGCGTGTGACTCCTCTGACCATGCATGCTGTGGGGCCAGTGTGAGCTGGCGCAGTGCAGCAGCCGTGAGCCACCAGCTCGCAGGCGTAGCCTGCTCAGCGTTCATCGTGCAGTGGGCATGGCCGCGCAACAGCTGACCCCTCTCTTTTCCATCCTCGGCTTGCTCGCCCTTGCAGGCCCTGCAGCCTGAGCCAGCGGACGGGCAGAAGGAGCAGGAGCGGCCGCCCCGTGGCGGCTTCACCGATGTGGGACTGCACACGGGCGGCTCTCCTCGGGACACCGCATGGCCCCTGGTCTGGGAGGCGTTCAAGGTGCGGCAGGGAAGCGCCCCTTGCGACTGGCTGATGTTTGCTGCAGCGGCCTTTGCCGGGGGGCCAGCAGACGCACTGGTGCACGCCTTCCGCCTTCCCAGATCCCTCCCCATTGTGGCGGCGTTGCGCAAAGTGCTTCCCTGCTTCTGAGCTGCGTTTCCGACCCCTGTGTGCTGGTCTACGCCCGCCCCGTGCAGGCATTCATCGAGCACAGCATGGGCCGGGGTGCAGCTGCTAAGCGACCAGCCGAGCTGTGTGCCCCGTTGCTGGCCCACCTGCATCTGAGGCTGCTGCAGCGGCAAGTGGAGCTGCTCAGCCCTGCTGCCGCCACCAGCGCTGCGCTCAATGCAGCCATGCAGATGCTGCAGGCTGCTGCGCACGCTGGCGCTGAGCTGGCAGAGGGTGGTTTCCAGCTGGACGGATTCGAGGGAGCCTGCCTGGCTGCCCGCAGCAAGTTGGAGGCGGCAGCAGCGGCACGTGCGCTGCGGGCAGCAGAGGGCGCCACGCTGCCGCCACTGGACGGCAGCAGCGGCTGCTCCCCCTGCTGCCCAGGCAGCTACCGCTGCCCACGGGGTGTGGTCCCAGCTCAGCGCAGTCCCAGCCAGGAGGCAGAGGGCTTGGACGCAGCCAAACAGCGTGCAGCCGCAAATTTGGGATCGCTGCCCGTGCCAGCTGAGGCAGCAGGGCAGGGCGCTGCAGGCTGGCTGGCCGCTCTGCACGCCGCTCTGGAGAAGTGCACCAAGCAAGCAGGCGGCAGTGACATGGCAGCCCAGCATGTGCTGTCCATGGTTGAGCGAGAGCTCTTCAACCGTGCGGCGGATGATAGCCAGCTGCGGGCGGCAGCTGCCCTGGGCGAGGCGGGCATCAACGCGCTGTGGACTGTGGTGCAGAGCTACCGCAAGGGTGAGCCTGGGCTGTGCTGTGGTTCTGAAGGCTGGCCATTGCATGCATGTGCGAGCTTGAGGCCCAACCAACGCTTGCAGCACATCCAACGCATGCAGCCCAACCGATGCTTGCAAGCGTGTGATCATGTGCCTGGATGTTGGCTGCCTGCCTCTGCTCGAGTAGTCTCCCATTCTCCCTCAAGCGCTCGGCGCAACCCCCTCTGCTTCCTTGCAGTGCTGAACACATTCTTGGGCACCCCTGCTAGCCGCGCCCGCATGCGTGTGGAGCTGCGCAGCCGTGAGCTGCTGGTCACCTGGGTGGCCTACTGCATGGCAGATGTGGCAGCCTGCCGCACCCACCCGCTGGTGGCCAGTTACGGCGTCAGCCTGCGAGAAGACGACCTGCGCCACCTGGTGCTGAGCGACCGGCAGGCTTGTGATGTGCTGCTCGGTGTGGCAGCCTACCTGCGCCAGCGCGGCAGCGGCCGGCCGCTGTTCTCCCTGGCTCATGGCGGCATCACCTTCAGCTTTGCGGCAAAGTTTGCAGAGGGCGACAGCGGCATGGCAGGCACGCTGCAGCGGGAGCAGGCAGCGGCAGCGGCGCGTCAGGCAGAGCACTGGCGGCAGGTGCAGGAGAAGCAGCGCGAGGTGGCGCGCCTGCGGGCGCAGCTAGCACAGGAGCAGCAGGCAGTGGCAGCTGCAACGGCGGCATATGAGGCTGCGTACCGTGAGTGCATTGGCGCTTTGGATCGTCGTGGCATACTCAGGTCGGAGAGGGACCGGTGCAAGTCGTGGCTGTCCAGCGCCCAGCGCGCCGTCAGCAGCACGCAGGCGCTTCTCAATGCGGCCCTTGCGGCACCCACGCCTGTCATCCAGCCGCTGCCTCAGGATGCCTCCCTGGCACGGCAGACCATCTTCTTCGCCTACTGCCCGCAGCTGCTCAGGTGGGCCTTGCAGGCTGTATGCGGTGCTGGGTGCCCTGCTCTTGCCCCTTGCAGTGGGCGACTTGGGTTGGTGCCGAGCAGGCGTTGGGCCAGTTTGCATGGCATGCATGCTGCCGCCGCTGGCTCCCTCCCTGTGGTGCCCCCATGCCCTGTGGAACAGCCACACTGCGGTGCTGATTGAGCCCCGCGGGATGGGATCTGCGGTTTGAGCTCGCTGGTGCACCGGCAGGCTGCTGTTTACCATGAGCACTGCCGTTCCCACCCGTGTCCTGCAGGCGCCTCGCCAGCCTGTCATGCCTGTCCCAGCAGCTGCTGGTGCCGGCCGAGGGCCTGCAGCGGGAGGCGCGCGACAACGTGCTCAAGTGTGTTGCGGCCACGGCGCCCAAGACGCAGCTGATTGAGCACTACAACAAGTGGCAGGATAGCATTTACCTGACCGACCCTGGGCGCCGTGGGGTAGACGGCTTGGTGCTGCTCGGGTCGGATGCGGAGCCCATGACAGAGGTGTGGCGGGGCTGGAAGCAGCCGGCGAGTGGTTTACTGGGCGGTGCAGTGAGGTCTGCATGGCGTGCGTGCTGCTTGCCGGGCAGGCAGCATCTGCGAAACATCGGCAGGTCCCACAGGTTGCAGCTTGCCGGGCAGCCTGGCAGGGCAGTTGGGCAGGGCAGCAGGGGTCCAGCGCAGCTTGCAGGCACAGGTGCAGACTTTGTTATCATCGAATGCCCTCGCGGTGCCTTTTCCCTGCCGACTGTCTCCGACCCACAGAAAGAGCTGCTGAAGCGCCTGTCAACAGTGGACCAGTACCATGTGCCCTCAGACGGCGTGTGGCACCCCGACAAGCTGCTGCCGCGCATGGCTTGGAAGGGCTGCGGCGTGGCTGATGTCAACACAGCGACTGGCTGGTCCAACCCCTGGGTGGCTGTGCCAGCAAGCAGCGTGGTTGAGGGCTTCACTGAACAGCTGCCGAGCGGTGCAGCAGCGCTGCAGTGGGCCATGCCGCTGTATGGAGACGGCAAAACCACTGCTGCCGACCGCAGCAGCTTGCCCATCGCTCGGCAGGACCAGCAGCCACGCTGGATCAGCAAGCCCGGCTTCCTGGCGTTCGGTGCGCTGCGGTCCTACCCGCTGCTGCAGCTGCGCCAGCTGTGCGTCGCGCTGCGGGATCGCACGCTGCCGCTGGGCCACCCTGCTGTGCGCACGCTAGTGCGGCAGGCGCTGTACCATGTCGGCCAGCTGACCGGCGGCGAGCAGCCAGCGCTGCTGTGGCGCACCGAGTGGGGCAGCGGTGGCAGCGCGCACAGCGACCTGCTGGAGACTCTGCACGACGAGCTGCATGCCTTGGCAGGCGAGTGGCTGTTGCCGGCATGTGGCTGCCACCTGGCAGCATGTTTGGGTTTGGGCAGGGTGTGGGGGCAGCAAGCTGCACCTTGCTTGGTCGTAGCCTCTTCCACTCCCTGCAACACGCCTGCCCTGCCACCGGTGCCTGCTGCACCCGCTACAATCCACGCCTCAGACTGCCCCGGCCTTGCGCCCCTTGCACATGCCATGCAGAGGAGCTGCGTGAGTCGCAGCGTGAGGCGGGCGCCGTGCTGCTGCTGGGAGAGATGGCCGCCTTCCTGGCTGGCTGGCACCCGCCGCTGCAAGCCGTGGCCCGCCGCTTCGCCACCACCGCTGCCGGCTGGGCAGACGGCCTGGAGGAGGAGGCTGCAGCGGCGCCTCCCCAGGAATGCGTGCAGCTGCGAGCCAAGCAGGCTATGCTGCGCATGACAGCGCTCTGCTGCTTTGGCGGCGGCGGCGGCGGCGCAGCGCTCAGCTCTGATGATGCGGCTAGCATGCTGCGGCTGGCGGCGCTGGTGCACCACGGCAGCATCTATTGCCATGCGCTGGATGGGCAGGGCGCAAAGGAGCTGCAGGCTGAGCTGGCGCAGCTGGAAGTGAGAGCTGGGGTTGACTGAGACGCGCCAGTTGCTTGTGGTGTGCTGCACCCGCTGGGCTGGAAGCAAGAACGCTTCTCGCCGCTCTTGCCTGCCATGCCCCCACTTCTGCCAGAGGCTGCTCTTACTTTGAAACTGGCCTGCCCTTGTGACTGGCACTTTCGCAAACTGTGACCTGCCTCGCAGGTGCTGTGCCACTGGGCAATGGCCCGCCGCGCCGGCGAGATTGTGGCTGCCGCCGAAGCCCGCCCTGCCATGCTGACGGCAGCGCTGCGTGCCGTCATCCAGCGTGCACCGTCAGACCTGGATTGGCGGCAGCTGGGCTGGCAGGCAGAGGGCGGGCCTTTCCAGCCTAACGCCAGCTGGCAGGCGGTGGGTGGCGATGGACACCTCTATTCCATCAACGGCCTGGATGGCACAGTGCTGGAAGACGGCACCCCACCCGGCCGCCTGCCCTCAGAGATTCTGCAGCACCCGCTGTACCTCCGCACCTTCAGCGATGACAGCGGCTCCCCCTGGGGCTTCGAGGTGACCAAGGCGGCCAGCGGCGTGCGGCGCAGCCTGGCCCCTGTGCGTGGCTGCTTCTACGAGTTTCATCTGGCAGCAGACGGCGGGCTGGTGGCGGTCGAGGTGGATGACAGCGGTAACCGGCTGGAGCTGCTTGATGTGGGCGGCGAGGGCTGCCCCTGCCCCAGCTGGGGCGCCCAGCTGCCGCCGCGCCTGCGCCAGATGCACTCACACTGGCTGTGCAGGTGGGCGGGTGGATGTGAGGGGTGGGCATTGTGGGGAGCATGAGAGGATGACAGTTTCAACTTTACTTTGGTGCCCCTTGCCAGCAAGGGCGCAGGTGTTACTGGTGGGCCTGCCCTCATTTCATCAATCACCCATTTGCCTCCTGCCCCCCACCCTCTTGTCCTGCAGGGAGCGGGGTGTCATTGTGCTGCGCCCCATCCGGTTCAGGGAGCGAGACAGCCAGTTCCTGCTACTGCTTCCCAAGGGCGCTGCCTCCAGCAAGGCAGGCAGTGCAGCGGACCTGACCTGCCTGCGCGTGCCGCAGCACCTGCAGAAGCGCGGCTGGGCGCAGCTGCTGGCGCCAGAGGGCCGGCAGGGGCTGACCGAGCAGCTGGTGCTGCACAGCTCACCAGTCACTGCGGTGCTGTCGCAGTTTGAGAGCAGCTGCTTCATCCACACCTACATCTGCGGCAGTGGCGGCAGCGGCGGGACCAGTGATGGCAGCAGCGCCAGCGATTCTGATGGCAGCAGGGGCAGCGATGGCAGCGAGCCCAGTGCCGCAGCCCCCACCATGCTGTTCAGCCTGCCGCGCTTTGGGCTGGAGTTTGAGCTGCGTTACGGTAGCCTGTGGTCCCGGGACTTCACAGGCTGCCGCCTGCGGGCCTGCCAGCGCCTGGTGGAGCCTCCGGCAGACAGCAACAGCCCAGCCATTTACACCCTGCCAGACTTCAGCCAATGCCTGGTTTTGGAGCGCCCTGAGCAGCCGGGCGGCAGCTCAGCGGCACTGCAGGTGCTGGTGCCGGCTGGCCGGGTGCAGCGGGGCCCGGAGGCAGTGGTGGTTGTGCACAGCGGCGACACTGACGCACAGCTGGAGGTGAGGGAGCGCGGGATGTGGAAGGCATGAACGGAGAGGCAAAAGCTGCATGCTGGGCAGGGCACACTCTGCTGGTTTCTGCAGTACAGCACAGCACAGCTGTGCAGCAACTGTACCAAACAGCCTGCCTGCTGCCCCTGACCATCGCTTCCCTAACGCCACCCCTCCCCAACCTGTCCCTTGCAGTACCACAAGTACGAGGTGCACCCGCGCCTGCGCCACCTGCATACTACCTCCATTGCCGCGCGCATGCAGCTGGCGGCGCTGCAGGCAGCCACGTCCTCCCTACTGCCCGAGCCGGGCAGCCAGGCCACTGGTGCACAGCAGGCAATGCAGACGGTGCGGGCCTGCTGGGGCACGCTGCCTCCTGGCCTGCCGCCGGGCAGCACGGGTGCCACCCACCCGCTCACCGCCGCCAACCTGCAGCAGCTGTCAGACGCCGCTGCGCTGGGCGGCCACCTGGCTGCAGGCCTGCGCCTGCTGGTGCACGACGTGCTGCAGAGCGCCTGCCAGCTCAGCGCGCTGCACTTCACAGACATCGAGGGCCCGCCAGCTGAGGCACAGCCGCAGCCCTGTCCAGAGGACTGGGGCCTGGCCTACTTTGAAGAGGGCAGCCACAACCCACGCCAGCTGCTCACCCCCTCAGAGGAGCTGCGCACGCTGGGCATGAGCCGCCGGGCGGCGCTCCAACCGCCGTGGCAGCGCCTGAAGCTGTGCGCTCCAGTGGATGTGCCAGCCTGCCCAGTGGACCCGGCTGTAGTGGCAGACACCGAGGCGGCCCTGGCCAGCCTGGTGCAGCCGGTAGGCCAGCCCAATGGCACAGAAGGGCACCTCAATGGCACAGCTGGGCGGCGGCAGCTGCCGCCCTACCCCCTGGTCGTGGGAGGCGGGGAGGGCGGCAGCGGTGAAGCAGTTGAGCTGGAGCGGCAGATGCATGCAGAGCTGCAGCAGAGCTGGGAGCTGCACCACGAGGACCTGCAAGAGCTGGCGGTGGCGCCTGATGCCCAGGAGCGCATCGCACAGGCGCAGGTGAGGGATGAAGGGACTGTTGGCTGGCCTGGTGTGCATGCAGAGGCACGGCGTACTGGGGCTGCTGCTCATGCTGTTCATGCATTGCTTGGTGGTTTGCCTTCCGTACTGACATCTGCTGTCCAACCCCACCCTTCATTCTGCAGGCTGATGTGCGCGGCTGGCGCAGCAAGACAGAGGTCTACCTGCTGACCCACCTGACCGCCGTGCCCGACGCGCTGGGCCTGCCAGGCGCCGCCTTCCGCATGCAGCGCGCAGCGGGCGCGCTGCCGCGGCCTGGCCAGAGCGATCTGCTGGAGCTGGTGCTGCCGCACTGCCGTGGTGCCCAGGCACTCAACCCCTTCCTGTCGACAGCAGCCGCTGAGCGGCTGCATGAAGCGGCCCTGCTCTGGCTGCAGCTGTGTGTGCTGGAGGACAAGCTGGCTCGCCTGGCGGGCTGGGTGCAGGATGCAGCGGAGCTGCCACTGCTGCTCCAGGTGGGCAGGCGTGTACGAGGGTGGCCAGAACTCTGCCCACCCTCCCACTTCCAAATGTCGGATGACTGGTATGCAGACGAGCCGACCTGCACGCAGCATGCACGCCTCTGCCTCCCTCACCACTGTTGCTCCCTCCCATGCCCCTTGCCTTCACGCTGCCTCCTGCGCAGGAGCTGCAAGTGCGGCGGGAGTGGAGCCCGGCGCAGCACCCCTGCTGGCTCGTGTTTGAGGCGGAGCAGCGCCTGCAGATCCGGCCGGCGCAGTACAAGGTGGCGCAGCACTTGATGGACAACCCAGGGGCCATCTGCCAGCTCAACATGGTGGGTGGGTGTGAGGGTTGGTGGCTCAGCTGCTGCCGGGTGGGCAGTGGCGCCGCATGCATGGCGCTGCTGGTGACAACCCCTGTTCTCCCTGACGCTGCCGGCAGGGCGAGGGCAAGACGCGCATCATCATGCCCATGCTGCTGCTCCACTTTGCTTCGCAACCGGTGGTGGTAAGCAGGCTGGCGTGGCCGTGAGCTGCTTGGTGCGGCATCCTCTTGCCGCCACTTTTGGCAAGCCTGCGCAGGCCATCCTGCTGCCCTTCCTCGTGCCCGCGCACCTCCTCCCCTTCCCGCCCTCCCCACCTGCCATCGCTGCCAACC
>VIYQ01001429.1:0-14756 GCA_009928355.1 Chlorella sp. CH2018
CCCCCCCCCCCCCCCCGGGCAGGCGCTGAGCGGCACGGGCAGCCTGCGTGTGGGCGCCGCCTTCATCGCCAAGTTCCTGCCGGCGGGCACGGTAGCATACATCTCGCGCCCGACCTGGGGTAACCACAAGAACATCTTTGCGGATGCAGGCGTGCCCTGGAAGGAGTACAGGTGCGCTGAACCGGGGGCATGCTCGGGAGGGGTGGAGGTTGGTGCATGTGTTGGTCGGTGGTGCAGGGGCAGGTTGGTGAACTCGCAGCTGCCCACCCGTCACTCAGTTGGCGACCGCATCGTGCCATGATGCGTGCTGCTCAGGGCCTCCAGCCTGTGCGAGTGCCTGCCTGCAATCGTGCGCTGCTCCTCGCTCGCCCTGCAGCTACTTTGATGCGGAGACCATTGGGCTGGACTTTGCGGGCATGATTGCTGACCTGGAGGCCGCGCCCGAGGGATCCGTCATCCTGCTGCACGGTGCGCGGGCAGCAGTGTGGGCAGTCCTGGGTGTCAAGCTCAGCCGGCTGTCTGGCGGGGGAGAGGGCACAGGCTGCTGCTTGATCGGTTGAAGGTAACACAGCCGGTTGCAGCAAGATTGTGTGCATGTGCGTCAGCATGGTGTGCTGATGCACACTGGCAACCGGTGGAGCTGCTCAGTATCTGCCCGCGCCTCCCTGCAGGCTGCGCACACGCGGGCATGTGCACATGAATCCCTGCCCAGCATGGCTGTATCCGCTTGCCACGCATCACCCTGCCCGCAGGCTGCGCACACAACCCCACGGGCGTGGACCCCACCCCCGAGCAGTGGGAGAAGATTGCCGATGTGATTGTGAAGAAGAACCACCTCCCCTTCTTTGACGTGGCGTACCAGGTGGGTGCGGGCGTCTCACATGCTCGTTGCTGTTGCTTGCAGCAGGAGACAATTCAATGGCGCCGTCTGTTCACACAGCCGAAGAGTTGCAAGTGAAGCCATGCCTGCCTGCTGTGTCTCTCTCCCATGCCAGGGCTTTGCCACCGGCAGCCTGGAGGAGGACGCCTTTGCGCCTCGCTACTTTGCGTCCCGCGGCATCGAGTTTGCGGTGGCTCAGTCCTACAGCAAGGTGCGGCTGCTGTTGACTGTGGGGTACAACTGAACAGTGTGCAGTCAAGGGTCGAGCAGCAGCAGAGTTGGCCATGTGCGCTGGGCCAGCCCTTGGCATCCTCATTCAATCAGCCTGCTCAGGCCATGCTTAGTGCTCTCCATTTGCATGCAGAACCTGGGCCTGTACGCGGAGCGGATCGGCGCCATGTCGTTTGTGCTGTCCAGCCAGGATGCCGCGGATCGTGTGCTCAGCCAGATGAAGCGCATCGCACGTGAGGCTGGGCCTGGAGGCCGGGGCTGGCGGGTTAAAAGGCGGTGCAGCTAAGATGGGGAGCAGCTGGCCACGTGCTCGGCCAGATGCAGCGCAGCGCACGCGGCGCCACAGAGGGGGATGCAACGGAATGAGATGGGCATTCGCTAGGACGTGCTGGTGATTGCCTGCGTGCCCCTGTGTTGCCTACAGGCGCGCTGTGGTCGAACCCGCCCGTGCACGGCGCTCGCATCGTCAGCGAGGTGGGTGGATTGCACCTGCGCAGCGGTGTCCTAGGCTGGCTGAGCACTTGGCAATTGCAGGCGAGCTGAGGCAGCAGCGGCTGGGATGCCCGAGCCACCTGAAGCAGGGCGAAGGCTGCTGCTGCTGCTGCTGCTCCAGTCACAGCAAACACAGCTCCAGCGTCTGCCCTGCAGGTGGTGGGCAGCGAGGAGATGTTCACCGAGTGGAAGGGGGAGATGGAGATGATGGCGGGGTGAGGCCGCGGTGGGGGGTAACGGCCTGTACTTGCACTTGCGGTGCAGCCCGCTGCTGCTGCTGCTGCTGCCGCTGCTGCCGCCGCTGCTGCTGCTGCTCTAATGGTGTCGGGTTTGGGTTGGTGGACAGCAGGGTCCCTTGTGCCGGGTTGCGAACGGCTGGACATGCAGCCCACCCACTCATGTGCACCCTCCTGCCCCTGCTGCAGCCGCATCAAGGCTGTGCGGCAGGAGCTGCATGATGCGCTGGTCAAGATCAACCCTGATAAGGACTGGTCGTTCGTGCTGAAGCAGATTGGTGCGAGGGGGCTGTGCGGGCGGGGTTGAAATGGGGTGCGGTTTGCGGGTTGGGTATGGTTGCAGTCGTGTGATGCTTCTGATGGCCCCTCGGCAGTGTTGGGGTGCTTGCTGGCTGCAAGTGCTGCTGGCCTCCTGCCTGACGCCCAGCTGCTGTGCACCACCTGTGTTCCCATCACGCAGGCATGTTCACGTACACCGGCATGACGCCGGCACAGTGCGACAACATGACCCAGAAGTGAGCCCTTGGTGCATGCTGGCTCTGCCTGGTGCACTGCTTGCAGCTGCTTGCGCTGCTGTGTGCCTGCCTGGCCGAATCTGCTTGTCTGCTGTCGGTCATGAAGACGCACTTGCATGCCGCTTCTTCTTAGGTGGCATGTGTACATGACGCGCGATGGCCGCCTGTCGCTGGCGGGCCTGTCCAAGGCCAAGTGCGCCTACCTGGCCCAGGCCATCGACGACTCTGTGCGCAACCACTGAGGCTGGCTCAGCCGAGCAAATTGCTGCTCCTGCCTCCAAACAGTCAAGGCTGTGCTTGGCGAGTGCACGTAGCTTTTGCACACCGCTGCTACACCTGAGTGCTTGGGGCCACGTCTTTTTGCTCGGATCATGCCCCCTGCATTCGCAGCGGCTTGAGCAGTAAGTTGCAAGTTGAGAGCACATTGGCTCGCCCTGGTGCGGCATGGGGAAGTTCCTTCCGTGTCCCGATGCCTCCGTGAGTGAGCAAGGGCCCCACCCCCTGACGCCCATGCAAATACAGACGCCCACTGCTTTTCATTTATGCACTGTCCACCCGGATTGGTCCCTGTATTCGCTACCTGTTCACGTCCCTGGCCATGTAACTTTTGCCGGTGCCGCCCAGCGCTCAGCATGGCTCCGGATTGCAAAGCAACGCTGCGCACCTTGAGGCCGATGTGCCGGCTCTCGCTCATTGTCGCAGCCTTGCAAACTGCCTGGTGCTAAGTTGGCCTGCTGCTGATAGAGCAGAGGGCCGCAGAGCGCAACCATGACCCAGCAAGCAGGCGGAATGCGACCTCAGGTGGCGCCAGGCGGGAGGCGCCGTGCCCGCCGCCCAAGCGCCCCTACCCGCCACCGCCCCTTTCCTGTCAAATCCCACATTTGTTCAGCATGACGTCCACGCTGCTGCGCTGCACCCTGGCCAGCCTGCGGCTGCAGGGCCGCACCAACCTTCGCCGGGCGGCCCAGCAGTGGTGGGGCGGCGCGGCGCTGGCCCGACCACTGAGCAGCAGCAGGGCAGCAGGATCGACAGCAGCAGCGGCAGCGGTGGAGGTGCAGCAGGCGGAGGCGAGCGCGGCGGCCCCTGCCCAGCAGCAGGCGCAGCCTCCGGCAGCCGCTCCGGAGGCCCCAGCCTACCGGGCACACATCGACTTCAAGTTTGTGCGGGACAACGTGGAGGCGGTCGCCGCGAATTGCCGCGCCCGCCTCTCCTCGGCCGACCCTCACCTCGTGGCGCAGCTTTACGAGCAGTATGTGGCGGCGCAGCAGGAGACTGACAAGCTCAGAGCGGCACGCAACGAGAACAGCAGCGCGATGAAGGTGGGTCGCCGCCGCCGCCGCTGCCGCCGCCGCCTGCTGCTGCCGCCGCTGGCGATCCGCTGCCTTGCAGGTTGCTGCCGCAAGTGCGCATGGGGATGGGTGTTCGCAGTCTCAGATGTATGCATCTCATCCATGTGGAATCTTCTCGCTGCTGCAGGGCAAGCTGGAGCCGGAGGCACGAGCGGCGCTCATTGAGAAGGGCAAGGTGCGGCCGTCAAAGCTTCTTGGGGCGATGGGTGTCCTGTATCAGCAGCCCCCACGGGCATCGCTTTGATGTATTGAAAGCGGCCTGCATTTGCAGTGAGCCTGCCTCTGTGAAAAGCTGGCGCTTGCACAAGAATGCATGTGCTTGTCTGCTGGCCTCACAGACTGATGCTTGGGCTTGAGGATAAGTTGCGTCCCCCCTTCCTCGCCGCAGGCTATCAAGGAGGCGCTGGAGGGCCTGGAGGCGCGGCTGGTGGCGCTGGAGGAGGAGCTGCAGCGGGAGGGGCAGCGGCTGCCCAACATGACACACCCCGGTGGGTGGCTGCATACCTACGTGCTGCGCTGGCTGCCCTGGTTGAGGTGGCCGCAACCGCCCTGCTAGTGCTTGCAGCACGACAGGCGGCGGGCCGCAATGAGGTTTCGACCTTTATTGCACGCTGCCCCACTGGCACCGTGCACGCACCCATGCTGTCACCCAGCCCACATCCAGCCGCTTCAGCCGTGCCCACCCCATCTGGCCTCCTCACCCCGCAGACGTGCCGGTGGGCGGCGAGGATGTGTCGAAGCAGGTGGCGCTGGTGGGTCAGCGCCGCAGCTTTGACTTCCCCACCAAGGACCACCTGCAGCTGGGGGAGGAGCTGGACCTCATCGACTTTGAGACCGGCGGCGTGGTGGGTGCAGCCCCTGCTGCTCTGTGCTGTGTGTCTGCGCGCTGTTGGCAGCAGCTGCTGCTGCCGTGGCTTCTGCTGATGGCGAAGCAAACTATGCTGGAGCGGCAGTGCGTGGGACATGCCGCCTGCTAGCAATGCCTGCCGCCTTGCTGCCTGCCTCTTCCTGCAGGTCAGTGGCACCAAGTTTTACTACCTGCGCAACGAGGCGGCGCTGCTGGAGCTGGCGCTGGTCAACTACACCATGCAGAAGGTGGGCGGCCTGTGGTGGGTGTGGAACTGGGTGCGATCACCTGCTCCTGCTGGCTGTGTGTCCCGCCGCCGCTACCAGCTGCCCACGTCCTGCAAGGCGCCGCCAGCCCCCTCTGCTCCTGGCGCAATTTGTGGGCGCCGCGATGTCCCTGATGATTCTTCCTGCAGGTGGTGGCTGCGGGCTTCACGCCCATGATGACCCCCGACCTCGTGCGCGAGTCGGTGTTTGAAAAGTGCGGCTTCCAGCCTCGCGCGCAGAACACGCAGGTGGGGACTCCAGTGCTTGGACTGGTTGCAACCCGGGCATCCGCAGTGGCTCGCTGATCACCCGACCTGGGGGCGAGGCCGGCGTCACACTTGGTGGCATGCAACCCACTCGCCCACGCTACCCCTGACCAGGCTGCTTGTTGCATCCCTCAGCAGCGCGCACAGCTGCACCCCTGCTCCCCTGCAGATCTACAGCGTGAAGGACAGCGCGATGTGCCTGACGGGCACTGCTGAGATCCCGCTGGGCGGCGTGTGCATGGACAAGATTCTGTCGGAGAGCCAGCTGCCCATGAAGATGGCGGCCTTTGGCCACTGCTTCCGAACCGAGGCGGGCGCGGCGGGGTCGGGTGCGCAGCCAATGCTGCCGGCTTGGCCATGGTGCATGCTGCGTGTCGATGCTGCCTGCTTGCTTGCAGCTGCTTCCAGACAGAGGTGGGCGCCGAGGGGTTGGGTGCGTGCTTGAGGCCCTGCTTTGCTGGATGAGCGGGGAGCTGCAGCCATCAGCATTGCATGCTGTCTTGTGTAGGCAGCAACGCCGCCACCCAGTGGCACCACTGTGCCTGCCGCTCTGCACGCCTTGAACGCCGCAACCCACTGTTCCCATGACCCCGCAGCCTCCAAGGGCCTGTACCGCGTGCACCAGTTCAGCAAGGTGGGGCCCTGCTGCTGATTGGCTCCTGCCCTGCATCGTCCCTGGCCTGCGCTCCGCACTGCCTCACGATGGGTTGTGGGCCTGCACTGCGCACTTGTCTGGCCACCAGCCCACCCTGTCACACCCCAAACTGCAGCCCACCAACTCCAGCCCACCATGTCACACCCCCAACTCCCTCCCCTCCCCTCCGCCTCCCTCCGCCCAGGTGGAGATGTTTGTGGTGTGCACCCCCGAGCAGAGCGAGGCGATGCACCAGCAGCTGCTGGAGCTGGAGGTGCAGATGTTCACGGAGCTGGGCCTGCACTTCCAGGTGGGCTGCAAGCTAAGCTAAGATGAGGAGAGGACCCGGGGCCCAATCAACGCCCTGCTTCACAACCAGCCCGCCGTGTGGGGCAGTGGCGCGCAGCTGGTCCCGCACGTCGCACACTCCCAACACCAATGCTGCCTCACACAGGTGCTGGACATGGCGTCGCACGACCTGGGTGCACCCGCGTACCGCAAGTACGACATCGAGGCCTGGATGCCGGGCATGGAGCGGTACGGAGAGATCTCCAGCGCATCCAACTGCACCGACTATCAGGTGGGCCACTAATCCACTGACTGGTAGACCCGCTATGAGCAGTTCAAAGGGCTGCAGAGTTGTTCGGGCCATGTGCGGACGGGGGGATCCCATGGGCGTCCAAGTGCACCAACTGTCATGCTGCACAGCTGTGGCAACGTCCTGCGTGGCACCCCCTCCCTTTGCACACAGTCGCGGCGGCTCAACATCCGCTACCGGCCTGCAGCGGACGAGGCGGCGGCAGCAGCAGCAGACGGCAGCGGCGGCAAGGGCGGCAAGAAGAAGGGCGGCGGCAAGGCCAAGGTGGGAGGATGGTGTGGTGCTGTGGCGGTGGGGCTGTGAGCAACCATGCCCAGCATCGTGGGCAGCTGGACCTGAGGTGCCCGACCTGCATGTGCACGAAAACCACTGCTTGATTTTGTGCAGCGGCGCCCTGGCCGGCTGCAGTAGCCCCCATGGTGAACCCTCGGGCCTTCCTCCCCTTGCACTGCCCGCAGGTGCCCACGCAGTTTGTGCACACGCTGAATGCCACGGCGTGCGCTGTGCCACGCATGATTGTGGCCATTCTGGAGAACAACCAGCAGGTGGGCAGGGCAGGGGGCGGGCCAGGGCGGCGGCAATATGCAGGCTCCTCAGCTTCTGGCGCCTGCCCTGGCGGGGCGCTGTCAGTCTCTCTTGGCGTTGGCACGCACTTGCCGTGCCCAACCCCAACCCTGCTCGTCGCCACACTGCCTGCAGGCGGATGGCAGCGTGGTGATCCCTGAGGCCCTGCGGCCGTTCATGATGGGCATTGACGTCATCCGGCCAAAGAAGAAGGTGGAGGCCTGAGAACCCAACTCGAGCTGATGCTGCGTGCGGCCCTCGGCACTTGCGACGGTAACACAGTGCAGCCTTCCCGCCGCACCACTGGCTGACGGACACCGCAGGCTGCGGCACACCAGTATTCATCACTGCCATTACACTGCTCCCTGTAACACTGAGCTGATGCACCGGTGGCAAGTGGGGCCAATGGAGCCAAGGGGCACATCACACTCCTGGGCTGGGAGAGGGCGCCCCGCCCCGCTGGGCGAAGGAGCTCCAGGGCCCGCAGCTGCGCTCGCTCGCAGTCATCGCCGAGCGTCAAGCTTGTGCTGCAGCACCTCGCCGTTTGGAGCGTTAGAGCTTGCGAGCGCAACGCGGACGGCCCGGTAAACAACCGCAGACAGCTTGGCGCAGGGCGTTCGGTCCTGCAGCCTACTCAGCGCACCTGCTGCTGTGTCGTAGCTGGGCGACGGCGCCCGCTGTCAGCAGGGTTGCCGCCGCCGCCGCCGGCCACCGCCACCAGCCATTGCTAGCCAGCCGATCATGAGCTCTCAGGTGGAGGATGGCACGCACCAGGCGCTGCCCAGCTTCAACCGACTGCTATCATTTGAGTTTGGCGAGCTGTCGCTTGAAGATGGTGAGGCAGGGGACCAGCAGCGGCAGCAGCAGGAGCGGCAGCAGGAGCAGCCGCAGGAGCAGCGGTTGGCGGATCACGGCTACGATGTGCTGGTGCGTGCTGCTGGCTGGCGCTTGCCTGGCATACTGCGATCACGCTTTCTCCAACCTTATCAAACGCTGCGTGATGGCACAGCTGTCTCCGACCAACTCGTAACCCCTGCCGCTCAAGTCGGAGCGCCCACTTGCGCCACGCAGCTGCCACCCCCTGGCAACCGCAGGTGCGCTTGATCCGCGCCGTCAACCTGCCGGCCGCCGATTGGTGGAACGGGCGGGCAGACCCGTACATCATTGCGCGCTGCGTCGCGCCAGATGGGAGCAACACAGAGTACCGGTGCGGAAGGGCGGGATTGTTGCAGGCTGGTGGCTCAGGGCGGGTGCTCTGCTGCTGCCGATGTGCGACCACCTATGCCTGAAGCATGCCATGGCATGCCGTCATGCTGCCTTGCTGCCGCTGCGCACGCTGACCCGGCGTGCATGGCCAGCCAACCCTCGCCGCTGCAGGACGCAGCACGTGCCCCGCGACCTGAACCCTGTGTTTGACGAGTTCTTTGAGGTTGGCAATGTGCCCACCGCCGGCTGCCGCCTGGACATCGAGGTGGGTGGTGGTGTTTGCTGTTGCTGATGCAAGGTCTGTGGGAAGTACTGCGGGTGACATGGCTGCTGTGTTGTGTTGTGAGTCTGGCTTGGGAGGCGTTGCTTCGATGCTCCTCCTGCCTCCTTGCCTGCCCCAAGCAGGTGTGGGACAAGGATGTGCTGACGCGGGATGATGTGCTGGGCAAGCTGTCCTGGGAGTTCCGCCCCCAGCAGCAGCTGGAGCAGCAGCCGGAACAGCAGCAGCTGCTGCCGGCCACATCGCGGCAGGCTTCTGCGGCGGGAGAGCAGCCGCAGCAGCCAGAGCCGTGCGCCTTCTCGCCGCTGCAAGCCGCGTTCCTGTTGCAGCAGCAGCGGGCGTCGCAGCAGGCGGCGCAGCAACAGGTGCAGGACGTGCGGCAGCCGCCTGTGGCAACCACCGGGCGGGCCTCCTTGCGGCTGGAGCTGTGGCGGCCTCACAAGCGCGGCACGCAGCCCCCTAGCCAGCTGGAGCTGGAGGTGCAGTGGCAGCCCTCGGATGGGCCGGGAGTGATGCGCCTGCTGGGACCCGTGCGCTTCAGGCAGCAGCTGTCACCCGGCTTTGGTGAGCGGCGGCGGGCCGGGCTGGGCGGGGCAGCTGTGTCAGTCGTCGCTTGGTTTGGAGAGCAGGAGCAGCGTGGGGCAGACCATGCGGGCATGCATGACCAGCAGCCGTGGCTTAACACCTTCAATATGGCTGATGGCGGGTCCAGCAGTGCTCTCGACACCCCGCTGCTCTATAGCCTCCCCTCACCAGCCGGGCTTTGTGTCCCTGCAGGCATGCTGATGCAGCACTGGACCGACGACCGCTCCATGGCTTACTCCACGTACAAGGTGGCCTGGAACGAACGATCAGTCCTGCTGCCCTGCTTGCTTGCCCCAAGCCGGCCGTGCAGCTAAGCACAATTGTGCGGCTGCTGACAGCATGCGGGCATGTATGCAACGCCTCACTGATCACATGGCCCTGCTCTGCCGCAGGTGTTTCTGTGCCACATCGACCAGTTCTTTGGGGATGTGAGCTGCCCGTGGAACCGGGACTACCAGAACGCACAAAAGTGAGGCTGAGCTGGGAGGGAGAGGCGCACCGACGAGCTCAGTGCTGCTCACCTTGCTGGCTGTCGCAGGGCAGGCGTGGTGATTTTTTTGGACAGCTCAGCTCTGCAGAGCTGGGTTCAGGATTCGAGATCTGCGCTCCTGCTGCTCCTCCCCACCTGCAGGGTGTTTGGCAACCCAGTGCTTCGCTCCTCCGTGCGCTCGCAGCACGCCATGCTGTGAGTTGGGTCGGCATGCCTCTCGCCTCGCTCCACTGCACCAGTTGCTTGCCGACAGAATCTGCGATCTTATGCCCATGCCCTGCTGCTTCCACGCGGCAGGTACGCCACACAGCTGGGGCGCAGCCGCTTTGGCGTGCTGAGGGATGCAGCCGACTTCTTTGTGCTCTTCAACGGCGGCCAGCGCAACGGCCAGCGGCGGTATTTTACCTACAGGTGGGTGGATGGTGTTGCGCACAAACATCGATGGGCGTGCGGTGGGTGGCGTGCGATGCATGCCATGCAACAGCACCTCGCTCTGCCCACCAGGCATACACTTCACAGCTTGCCCACCCCTATGCTTGCGTCCCCCTGTCCCTGCCGCCCACTGCCGCAGCCTGCTGCCGGACAGCCTGCGGTGCAGCGAGACGGGGGCGCGCTTCATGGCTGACATGATGAGCAAGCACGCCATGCATGCTGGGGGCGCTGAGGAGGTGCTGTTTGCGGGTGAGCCGCCGGGCTTGGTGGGCACCACTTCAAGTCTGCGCTGCAGAGCTGGGAAGGCGAGATCAGATGCAGTGCGCCCTACAGAAGCACAGCACGGTTTGCTGCAGCTTGCTCTTACCGTACCCACCTTGCTTGCTCTTGCCATACCCACCCAATCTGGCTGGGCTTGCAGGCGAGTTTTGCATCGTGCCGGACGAGGCCGCGGCCGGCGGCTTCCGGCTGATCATCGACAACAATAGCGGCACGTGAGTCAGGACGATGTGCCGTCTTGTGTCACAGACCATCGCGCGGAGCCGCGTTGCAGTGTCTGTTCTGCCGGCCACAATGCCAGCGCATGCGCTGCCTGCTGCCGCTGATGTTTCCCGCATGCGTGCGCCCTGCAGGTATGCGCCCAAAGCGCGCTACCTGCCCCGGCTGCGGGATCTGTTCCTGGCCAACTTCCCGGGTGAGAGCTTGTAGAGGGAAGGTATACACTCACTGGCTTCGTTTTGCGCTGCCCGCCCTACCGCGCCCTCCATACACCGCTCACACGTATGCACTCCATGACGCCTGCACGTGTGCACTCGCCTTGTCGCCCCACTTGCAGACATGACAGTGGAGACGGTGGCCGCTGACGACCCGCGCCTGTCGATTTACCACCAGCAGTGCCCCTCGCGTGTGAAGGCGGCAGCAGCGGCGGCGGCGGCGGCGGCAGCGGCGGCGGCAGCGCAGGACGGGGCAGCATCCATGGGCTCTGCCGCTTCAGGCTAATGGCACAGAGGTATTGAGATCGAATACCAACTTACAGCATGAATGCATCGCGTGGTCATCGTAAGTTATTCGCCACTGCACGGCTGCGGTTGGCAACAACCAAGTGGAAGCTCAGTTTCCTTGAACCTGAGGGCCGGCAGCAGCAATTTGCGGCTTGACAGTACAAATTACACGTTCCCACTCGATTCAACACAGCATGTTAGCATCTGCAGCAGCAAGGGGGCTTGTCTGCAGACTGAAAGTGCAGCGGGAGCCGGTCCGAGGCGGTGCCAAGGAGGCGGTGCCACCCGTGCTGGTCAGCCTCACGTGCTCCGTTGCCCCCATCGACGCCTGATCCGTGTCAGGCTCAACATCCCCAGCGCAAAGAGTGATCGCCGCCATCGTGGGGCTGCAGGATGGCGTTCGTTGCGAGCGGGCGCGCCTGCCTGGCGCGGCAGGCGGCCCGGCAGCAGGGCCTGCTGCAGCGGCTTGTCTGTCCGATAGCTCTGGGATCGCGGTCAGGCGACGTGCGCTGTTCAGCGACCCAGCCCGCGGAGGCGGAGCAGCCGCTCGTCAGGTGAGCTCCTGTGCGCTCTGTGGATCCCGGCAGGTCATGTAGATCATTTACATTCAACCGCATGGCGCGCCGCTCCTGGGCGCCACCGGCCGCCGCCACTGCCGCCGCCAACACCCAGTTGACCCCCCACCCTCCGCTCGCTCCCCGTGCAGTCCCACGCAGCGCACACGCGTGCGGCGTGGCGCACGGCAGAAAGGCAGCGTGCTGGTGGACCTGTCAGCCTCCACACCGCCGGCGCCGCGCCTGCAGCCAGGCGTGCTGGGTGGACAGTTTCGGCTTGAGCCTGCTGCGGTGCAGGCGCTGCTGAAAGAGCACAGCCTTACTGAGGACCAGCTGCTGGCAGAGCTGCTCAAGCCGGCGGCGGAGCTGGCCCGGCCACCCATCTCGTCTTACCATGTCGGCGCTGTGGGCCTGGGCGGCTCGGGTGCGTGCTGGAGTTGTCTTTGGGTAGGCTGCGCCTTGGGTGAGCAAGGAGCACGAGGCCTTCTCAGCTGGCATGAATCAAGCATACCTTTGTCCCCCTACGCTGCCAGCTTCGCTGCCTGCTGGCCTGCTACCACAAACGTTGGTTGCCCTGCTGCTGCCCGCAGGCGCGCTGTACGTGGGAGTCAACCTAGAGTTTGCGCGGTGCGCTGCTGGGGGGTGCAGAGCATGCCCCCAACTCCAGGGTGCAGTGCATGCCAGGGCTGGTCCAGTCGTGCTCAGGCAATGCGTGCCGATGGGAAGCAGCACCATCCATGGCAGTTCATGCGCATGCTGCCAGCCTGAGCTGAGCGCACATGCTCCTGCGTCCTGCCTTCTCCTGATGCCCGGTTCCACGCTGTTGCACGCACCGCAGGCTGCCGCTGTACAACAGCGTGCACGCGGAGCAGTTCCTGCTGGTCAATGCGCTGCACCATGGGGAGCGGGAGCTGCGCCGCCTGGCCGTCAACGCCGCGCCCTGCGGCTACTGCCGACAGTTTTATGCCGAGCTGGCCTGCGCGGTGGGTGCTGGTTGTGTGCTGGGGTGGGTTGGCTGTGGTGTGTCCAGGCAGGGGTGCCGTCATCTATTCATGCGATGTTTTGTTGTGTTAGCCAAGCAGGCAGCCCAGTCAAACAGGAGTCACTGCACTAACGGTGCAGCGCATGCTTCCATTCTAGCTCTTGCTCAGCGCCACCCCCTCGCCTTGCCTCCCAAACCCACTTGGCAGGAGACGGTGCGGTTCAGCTTTGCCGGCGGCACCTACTCGCTAGGCCAGCTGCTGCCCATGCGGTTCAAGCCTGCCGACCTGCTGCCCGAGCCCTCGCCGCCGCTGCTGCTGGAGCCGCAGCGCAACACAGTGCAGCTGACCGCCGCCGCGCGAGAGTTGCTGCGCCAGCGGTCAGGGGAGCCTTTATTTGTGCGGGCGGCGGCACAGGCGCTGCAAGAAGCGGTGGGCAGCTACTCGCCCTACAGCCACTGCCCTGCGGGTGTTGCCATCGTTACACCTGACGGCAACGTGTACAGGTGCGATGTTGTAGGGGAGTTGGGGAGCGTGTGATGTGGGGGAAGCGGGACAATGCGGCTGTTGAGGCACGTAAAGGGCTTCTAGGCACTCCTGTTCTGAACTGAACTGATGTTTCTGACGCTCGCGTCTCTCTTGCCTCCATCCCTGCAGCGGCGGCTACATTGAGAGTGCTGCGTACAACCCCTCGATGCCGCCGCTGCAGACGGCCATCATTGATGCGGTCATAGGTGGGGGGTGGGGCAGCTGTGGCGGCGTGTTGTCTCTCGAGCCCTCAGCAGGCAGTGTTGCATGTCTAGCCATGCTGGAGGGAGGCTTGGCATCCTGTCGACCGCACATCTAACATCCACCGCTCCCCAATCCACCCCGCTCCACGCACAGACGGCATGCCCTGCTACACAGCGGCGGAGGAGGTTGTGCTGGTTGAGCTGGCCAGCGGGCAGGTGCAGCACGCGCCCACCGCCCGCGTGGTGCTGGAGCAGATTGCTCCCCAGGCACGCCTCACGGTGCTGCAGGCAGAGTGGGCAGCCGACGCAGCAACGGACGGCGGCGCGTGCTGAGGCCTGCCGCCTGAGGCGCAGGCCAGATGCCTACATGCTGTGCGCACACTTGTACTCTTTCTTCCTCTGAGCACTCTTTCCCTGTACTTTCCTGAGCCCCTGCACGCACTGAGCTACTTTTGTGCAACAATTGGTTTGAGCTCAGGGCAGCGAGCGCGCGCAGCGCCCGGCGCCAGGGTGGCAGATGCCAATCACAGACAAGACGCCGGGAGGCGCTCTCTCCGCTCAAACCCGGTTCAATTTGCTTCCACTTCCCCCCAGCCTCCACCTCCACCGCAATGCAGTCCAGCGTGAGCGTGCTGCGCGGCCCCCCTGCCCTGCGCCAGGGCATTGCCGTCCGCCCGAGCGCTGCCCGCCCCCAGGCGCGCCCCCTGGCGCCACTGCGCAGCGTGGTAGCCAACGCGACCTACAAGGCAAGGGGCGCTGCACCTGCGGGTGGCGGCGGCGGGCCGCCGCTGGTGCCGCCGGCGCTCAGATTCTGCAGTCTCCACTAGCCAGGCCCTGCCTGGGACTATGCCCCCTCCGGACCTTTTGGGTGCCACGCTGCCCACCTCTTAAAAGAGGGTTGAGGTGCAGCACCGCTGCAGCGGCTCCGCCGCCGCCGGCGTGCCGTCACCCCGCCCGCCTCAGCCCACCCACGCCCGCTCACCTCCCCGCTCCTGCTCCCCGCCCACCCGCAGGTGACTTTCCGGTTCCCCGAGGGCGAGGAGAAGACGATTGAGGTGAAGGGCCTTGGGTTTGGGGCGATGGGCGGCGCCGCAACGCGCCATCTGGTGAACGATCCTGGCCAGCGATTCTGCCACCGCTGCTTTTGTGCCTCCCCTCTCCATGTGCATCCAGGTGCCCGACGACACCCTGATCCTGGACGCAGGCGAGTGGGCTTGCCTGTTGCACTGTGCTTGGCAGGACTGCCCATTCTGGAACCCGTGTGATGGGGTGGGACCGCATGCGGGGCCTGCAGGGCGGTGGGTGCCCGCAAGGCTTCTGCCACTCGTGCCTTCCCTCATCCTGTGCGTCATTGCTCTTCATCTCCTGTTTTCAGCCGAGGACGCCGGCATCGACCTGCCCTACAGCTGCCACGGCGGGTGAGCCTGCTTGGTTCGGTTTGCCTCTGCCGGCGGTGCCGCCCTGCCACCTTCCTCACTTCGCTGGCATGCTGCCTCACCCTTTCGGGCACACATCGATTCTCATTTTCATGATATCCCCATTCTGCAGCACCTGCTCCACCTGCTGCTGCCGGGCTGCTGCCGGCTGCTGCTGCTCCATCCAGCCGCTTCTTCAGCTCC
>VIYQ01001436.1:0-14083 GCA_009928355.1 Chlorella sp. CH2018
CCCCCCCCACCCGCCTCCCCGGCTCACCCCGCCGTCCCTCGGCGTCGCACTCCAGCGTCAGCACATAGCGCAGCGCTCCCTCCACATCCGCTTGCGCCCCAGGGATCGTGGCCACCAGCTGCGGCACGTGCAGCAGGGCGAATAGGATGCCTGCAAGGGTGGGGGGTGGCGGTGGGGAGAGCGGCAGTTGCAAGGCTGGGAGGCGTGGCGGGAGGAGAGCCAAGGGTTGAGCATGTTGACGGTCGGCTACATTGGGGCACCAACCAGAAGTTCGCCAACAGGCAAGCCAGTCGCCCCTCACCAGTCATGCCGTGCGCTGCACCCAGGTACGGCTTGTCGTGCCAATAGAAGAAGAGCGGGCTGCCGCTGCCGCGCGCCGCCTTGCGGCCTGCGCATCACAGCGGCAAACCAGGACACCCAAGATTGATTGGCAGCCGAAACAAATGCCTCACCCATGAGGCCGTGCGCGGCACCCAGGTAGGGTGAGCCGTCGGGGCCGGGTGGCCACATGTAGAACAACGGAGTGGGGAAGGTGGCTGGCTCGCGCAGCCGGCCGGCCAGGTTGCGGCCTGCGGACGGGGGCCCGGGCCTTGCTGTGTACCAGGGGTGCTGCTGGCGGCATCTGTGGTGCATGCAGAAACTTGCAGCCACGCGACAGGCTCCTCACGCACCACAGTTTCAACTCACCCGACTCGATGATGGCATTCACCACCGCCTGCATGGTCGGCACCGGCACGCTGCCCGCCCCCAGGTGCTTGTTCATCAGCAGGCAGCCCAGCAGGTAGCCACTCCGGCCGTACAGCACCTGCGCCGAATGTTGTGGGAGGGACAGGCTGGAAAGTGTGTGGCTTGCAGCAGAAGCCTTGCAGCGGAGCCACATACAGAGTCCCAGTGCGGGGCGATCAGACGCAGGGAGGTCACTGCATGCGAGGCAGCTGCTCTCTGACTGTGACATCAAGCTGCAGGTAAGACAGCAGCAGCAGCCTGAGCAGCAGATGCTCTCCCGCCCCAACTGCTGCGCACTACAGCACCCAGAAGCCACAGGGCATCCTCATCAAGCCACCCCAACCACTCGCCTCGTCCTCCTCGCAGGTGACGCTGCAGGCCAGGCGCTGCAGGGCGCAGAATTGTCTCACCGCCTCTGCTGCCTCCCCCTGCAGCTGCGCTGCCGCCGCATCGCGACCCTGCCGCCGTGCCAGCGCCGCACTGGCGCTGAGCACCAGTGCACCAGCGCAGTAGACGCCAGCGTGGCCTGCCAGCAGCGCCCAGCCATAACGCTCCGGTGGCTGGGCAGCGATACCCTGCAGGGCTGCCCGTGCATAGCGCTCTGCGCTGCCCAGCAGGTCGTCTTCGCTAGCCGCGCTTTCCAGGGCGGCGGCATGGCGGTGGGCATGCCACAGCGCGTATGCACAGCCCGCGGCGCCTGGAGGGAGGAGGGCGGCAGGGTGGGGCTGAGATGTAGCGGGCAGAAGTGTGCGGCACGGCAGCGAGCTAGTCCTTTCTATCACTGGGTTGCGGCGAGGGAAGGGTGCGAGGAGAGGCGGCGGCGGCGGCAGCGATCAAGCGAGGGTTTTGCCGGATGTTGCCTTTTCCGCCCTCAAACCTAGCTGCAGCGGTGCCCCCGACACTGATGCAACAACTGAGGCAGCGGGAGAGAGGCAGGAGCTGGCGGGCCGAATGCCCCACGCGCCTGTGTACACAGAGGGCTTGATGTGGTGTGACGGTCCGCTCAGGTAGGGCGCCAACCAGTGTCTGAGCGACTGCAAGCCCCGCTCGGCACTCAGCGGGGCGAGAGCGCCCCCAAAGTCGGGCAGCGCGTTGACGAAGAAGCGCGCCATGTGGCCTGAAAGTGATCGGAGGTGCGTGAGAACTGATCAAGCCCGCCAGGCAGCCCGGCCGACCCGGTTGAAATCGCCGCCGCCACGCTGCGGCACAGTGCAGTGCGGGCGGCATGCGGCTGTGTGGGATTGCAAGTGCAGCATCAAGATGGGCTGATGGACGTGCACCTGTGGTTGTACATACACTGACGATGAGCTGCTGCATACGGCAAATGGCAGAGGAGCGGCATGGGCAGGTCTGCTCCGCCGCTCGTGAGGTGCGGCGCCGACGCTGCGGCTCTGCGAGGTCCTCGGTGCATTACCTATGTGCCGGCATGAGAAAAGACTACACGACCAGGAAACCAACAGCCCCTTGCGCCACCAGGCGATGAGGTGGGGCCAACAAATCTGGCCGGGTCGGCGCCGGCGCCCGCCGTGCTGAGCGCGAACAGCGCCCCTCGCCTGCGAAGCTGCTTTGCCCTCCCGTGCGGTCGAGATCGCATTGAGCTGTCCTCGGAAACATTCTACCAGCCTCCAACGGTGTCGGAGCCCGTCCAAAGCGCATTGCCCCGTGTCGAAAACCCGCCTGCACGCACAATGGAGGGCGCGGGGGCCCCAGGTGGGCGTAGCAGCGAGCTCACCAGAGCTGGGGCGAGCAACGAGGCGCAGCCGCCCGCTGGCCAGCCAGGTGCGGCAGCGGCACCGCCGCCCTCCAACTCGCCGACGTCCCTCTGCCCCTGCACTCCAAAACAGGTGCTCCTGAGCACGGCTACCACTTCCAGGAGTCGGAGCTGCCACGCCATGCCAGTAGGTGGTGGGGTGCTTGATGACATGGCCGTTCGGCATGCCGGGGGCTTCCGCCACAACCGGGTGCTTCCGCCGTCGACCGGCTGCCATGTTGCTGGTACTGAGGCTTGCACACTTCAAGCAAGTGCACCGCGTTGCCCTCCACCCCTCCTTGCAGAGGACAAGTTTGAGTCGATGAGCAACAAGGAGCTGAAGAGCTGGCTGCAGGTGGGACAGGGGAGCAAGGGGCGGCCCCATGCCTGCCCCCATGCCTGCATCTGGCGCCTCCACGGCAAGACGGCTCTTTGTTGGCCCCACCTCCCCCTCGCCGCAGGAGAAGGGTGCAGACACTTCCAGTGCGGTGGAGCGTGAGGATTTGCTGGAAATGGCACGCAAGTGTGAGAGCGGCGCCGGCGACAAGTGAGCATGCACAGCGGCGCCATAGCCAAGGGTGCGCAGGCGTGCTTGCTGCACATCTTGCTCAGCAGCGGAGCGGCTCTGCTGTCGACGTGCCCACCTCAGCACTCGCGGAAGCTGCCAAGAGCTCAGCGCCGCCACTGCGGCACTGCGGCAGCGGCAGTGCTGCCCGCATGTACAGTTTGCCCCGCATGCATCTTCCTGGGGCTACCAGCGATCAGCGGCAGGCCGTTTTGTTCATCCTTCTGCATTCTAATTCCCTTTGTTCTGGGAAGCCCTCAGGCTCACACATCACCCGCGTCTGCTTGCCATGCTGCGTATACCAAGCACATACTGGATTGCTGCAAGTTGTTCTCTCAACCTACTGTTACAGCTGTGCTGACAAGCTGCTGACACTATCCCTCGTCAGATCGCAGTCATGTTGTGATTGGGCAAGGGAATAGCAAATCAGGCAGTGCAGGAAGCAAGAAGCTCCAGCGCACGGGGGTCAAGCCAATTGGGCGGGGGCACACGGCTATGCAGGGCACAAGTTTGGGGGACGAATAAGGGAGGAATCGGGGAAGAGCAGCAGGCGCTGCTGCAAACACCAGTGGGGTGCAGAGCGATATATACATGTGGCTGGCAGACAGAGACGAATTGGCCGCATGTCCGCGCCAAGTTTGGGCCCAATCGCAGGGTCGCTTACTGGGCGTACAACAGTTGCTGTTTGCTGGTTTTGCTGGTTACACGGGGGAAGGCCGTGTCGGCAGCTGCCGCGGCGGTGTGGGCTCACGAGGCCCGCTGCCTGCAGAGGGGTGGTGCAGGTGCAGGGAACGGGGTTGTCGGGCAGGGGTGTGTACGTGCACAGGCTGCCCTGGTCCCATGGAACGTCTCCTTGGTGGCGGGCTGCGCTGCCCTGCAAACACAAGCTGCTCGCTTCAGTCCCTTGCTTCACACCGCTCCCCCTCGCACTCACCGGCAGACCTTCCCCGGCTGCTACACTCGCTCAGACGGGCAGCATGGGCACGGAGAGCACGCACGCAGCCGCCCATGCCGCAGGCGGCTGACAGCTGCTGGCCGGGGCACGTGCGCTTGGGAGTGCCGCAGCGGCCGGGCTGGCACTGAATAGCTGCTGCTGCGGCTGTGGCAGCTGCTGCTGCGGTGGTGCTCGCGCCGCCAGCAGGTGAGCCTTGGCCTGCTGCCAGCGGGCAGAGGCACAGTCGAGGCGGGCCAATGCTGCGGCCAATGGTGGGCGGGGCGGCAGTGCTGCGCCCTGCAAGCGCAGGACTGAGGCGGGGCTGGGGCTGCCCTGGGACAGTGAGCCAGACGAGGACTCGCCGCTGCCGCTGAGTGCCAGGGAGCCCCTGCTGCTATGTGCGGGGCTGGCCAGCGCCTGCAGCTCAGCCGCCAGAGCACGCCAGCTGCGGTGCAGCGGGCGGCTGCGGCTTCCGCTGCCCGTAAGCTGTTGCTGGGCTGCGGTGGTGGGCGCCAGTGAGGCGGCGGAGGCGGGCGCCGCCAGCGCAGCTGCCGAGGCCAGCTTGGCGGCGGTGAGGGCGGCAGCGGAGGGCGCGGCAGCGGCCACGGGCGCGCTGAAGGGAGAGGGCCGCAGTGTGCAGATAGCCCCTGGGGTGGCCGCCGGGCACACCGGCACGCTGACTGCGCGCACAAACTGCGGCTCGTTGTCCTCGTTTTGGTCGATGCCGGTCTGGGCGGCCGGCACGTGGATGGCCAGCGGTGGGCGGCCGCGCCGCCGCAGCATGGTGCAGCAGCGGTAGTCGCAGTCTCGGAAGGGCCGCCACAGCTCGCAGGCCTCGCTGTGGCAGGGGGAGGGGGAGGGGAATGTGGTACGTGAGGAGGTGTGGGGCCTTCCGTGAAAGGAACACGCCACGGCTGGGAGTGCGGCAGGGAGACTTGCGGCCACACAATGGCTTCCCTACTGCTGCCTGAGCCTGGCCCACCTGCCACCGTGGCGCAGCAGGTACTTCAGCTGCTTGGCGCGCAAGTAAAAGTAGACTGTGGGGCTTTGCAGCCCGGCGGGCCACCACTCCTGGAACTCGCGGCTTGCGCCATGGGACCTGCGGCAACGAGGGGCGCCAACAGCAGGGGACTGGGTCAGTGTGCTTGCAGGTGGACGTGCGGCAGCCGGTACAGCAGCGAAAGGAGGGGGGTGGATCAGTGTGCAGCGCAACAAGAGAGGCGGAGTGGAGACCAAGTAGGGAGGGGGAAGATGCGGAGTGGATTGGCGCGCCGTCGGCGCGCCATACGGTGGTCCTAGTGCAGGGCGGCAGCGGCAGGCGTGGGCCGGCAGCGGCGCAGCAGCAGCCTCCTGTGGTTTGCTGGGGGCCCCAGCACGCAGCGCAGCAGAGCACGGCACAGGAGGGGGGGTAGGGACGGGCGACAGGGCACGGCGAGCGAGGGACCGGCCGAGTGTGCGGGTTGGGCGATCGCGAGCGGCGGACGCGGCGTCCGGCCGGCAGGTTCAAGGCAGGCCGCGGCCGCGGCCCGGCCGGCGCACCATCTAATTGAGACTCACCGCGACAGCGCGGCCTCGGGGAAGGTGAGCGCAGCGCAGGTCACGCAGTGCTGGCAACCAAGTGGCGAGCTCGACTGCAGGCGCGGCGCCAGCTGCTGGCTGCTGGAGGATGACATGCTGTCAGTGCGCAGACGCTTCAGGGGGTGGGGCGCGGCCTCTGGCGGCATCGAGCACGCGGGCCATTCGAAGTTGGGCCGGGTGACGCCTCTGGGTGTCGGAGCGCCAAGGTTTCGTGTTGAACAGTGCGATCGAGGCTGGAAAAGGGGAGTACAAGCTGCATATGAAGTGCAGGGGGGTGTCTTGCGTCGCCCAAGTGGCCACTCAGCCATGCCCAATGCGAGTCCCGAGTCCCGGCCGCGCCTGCAGCACCAGCAGCCCGTGGTACAACTCACACGCAGCCGAACAGCGCGCGCGCCCGCCGCCCTGGGCTTCCAGTACTGCCGCCCGCCACCCCAGGCCGCCCGGCGGCGCCACGCGAAAGCGTGGCGCTTGTGCAGCCCTGGAACACAACGGTTCCCTGCCAGGCCCTGGCGCTACACACTGGTGGGGTGGCGCTGTGCCCGGTACACACAGGCAGAAGGGCAGGCGTCCCCTCCTGCGCTCGCAGCGGGCGGGCGCCGCCGCACGCCCTGCCGCACCGTACTGGAGCGTGCCTCTTACAAAGTAAGGCTGGCAGCCACTCGTGCACAGCAATGCAAAAGTGCTGTTGCTGCCGTCCACACGTCTCATCAGTGGATGCCCGCACCATCTGGCATGTCGGCTGCCGTGAGCGGCCCGTGCGGCGTGCACAGTGGCGTGCCCTTGAAGCAGGCGCGGCCGCCGCCCACCGCCAGCCCCTCCACAACCTCCTTCCAAATCTGCACAGAACGGCGCGGTCCAGAGGGGAACGTGTGAGGCTCAGTGCTATAACACCAGCTGCACTTGTACCAAGCAGTTCCTGGCAGCACAGACAAGGAACACCCGGCAAGCTCCGGATTGCAGGCACCCGTGCCCAGCGCCCGTCCTGCCTGCCGCCGTAGGCACACACCACAGGCAGCACCACCAAGGTCCCCTGCATCGGTCCCCGGCAACCATACACGCCAGACATGCCACTGCAGCTGCCGCACCTTGCTCTTGCACTCTTTGGGGTAGCTGTCCGGTGCCTGGCCGCCCTCCAAGCACACCGCATCGCCAGGCTGGCAGGCCTCGGGGACAGCCAGCACACGTACCAGCACCGCGCCACCCTCCTGCAGCAGGGCGGCGGCAGCAGCCATATGTCGGCAGCTGACTGGCTGGGCGGCGGGGTGCAGTTGCGCAGGGCGGCAGCAAACCCAAGCACAAGCGCTGCTCGAGCCAGCACTTTGAGCGGCAACACACAGGTTGGTGGTGGTTGGCCACCGCTGACGAATGCCTTAGCGGCCTCCCAGCAACACAAGCCGAGTCAAGGCCTCTCAGGTGACAGGGGAAGGGCGCGTGTCTGCTCACCGCCGTGTGATCTGCCGCTAGGATCATGGCTTCACTCAGCTCGCCAGCCAGCTTCGCGGGCTTGAGGTTGAGCACCAGGGCCACCAGCCGCCCGGTCAGCTCCTCCCGGCTGATGTGCTGCTTCAGGCCAGCCACAACCTGGCGTGAAGGGGAGGGGGAAGGAGAAGGAGAGGGAGGGAGGTTGGCAGTGACAGAAGAAGGCCAGGCAGGGCGGGGGAAAGAGAGGGAGGGAGGGGGGCAGTGACGGAAGGAGGCCAGGCAGGGCAGGTGAAGGGAGGCCAAACGGAGGAGCGGCCGAGAGCCAGGGCGAGCATGAACAAGAGAGCAGCAGCCCGGATCCGTAGGATTGATGAACGCCATGCCTAAACGGCGGCCATGGCAGCACAAGCGAGCCACCAGGCAGGGGAGTCTGGGCGGAGAAGCAACAGCAGCAGTGCACTTGCCTGCCGCTCCTGGCCGCCGCCGATGTCCACCTTGCAGAGCCACAGCTTCTCGCTGCCGCCTGCGGCACAGCAGGCGTGAAGCGAGGATTGTAAACGAAAAGTATTCACTGAGCATGCATGGCTGACAATACGACAGAAGTGGTGGCACGCCGCTGCAAGGCAGTGTCACCACGAGCAGAGACGAGCAGAGAAGAAAGGGCAGGCCAGGTGGTCCGCCAGGCTTCACACAGGCCCCGCTGCAACAGGGCTACTCACTGGGGTGGTCGTTGACCGACACCACGCGGCCGACCGCCAGCTGCGCTTTGCTGAAAGCGTCACCCTCAGCTGCGATTGAACAACAACAGAGGCAGGGTGGGGCGGGGGAGCCCGGTTGGGGGTGTGCGGGCAGGCAGCACGGCACCGGCATCAGCATGCGAGCACCACCACTCCGCACCTGCAGGCGCAGGAGCGGCCTTCTCCTTCTTCGGCTTCTCCTTCTTGGCCTGCTGCTGCTTGGGGGCAGCCGGGGCCGGGGCCGCTGCAGGTGCTGCTGCCGCTGCCGGCTTGGCGGCGGCGGGAGCGGCAGCGGCAGCGGCAGCGGCAGCTGGCCGCGCCGCCCCGCTGCTGACGAGTGCTCCGCTCTGCAGGGCAGCAATCAGCTCATCGATCTTGGCGATGGCCGCCTTCAGCTGGCTGGGAGACGCCGCCATCGAGTTGCAGGCAGGCGGCGGCGAGCGGGGACCACCCTGGTGAAAGGCGAGACTACTTGCAAGTTTATTGCAATGCAATGTGCATTGTCAGCAGGTGATAGAGAGCCGCTGCTGCCCATGCCGACAATGCCGCCCGACGCAGGCGCCAAAACGGCACCTGCCCGCGCCAGCAGCCCCATCGACGAGTTTGATCGCAGCTGAGCACCCCACCAAACCTTTCTCCGCGCTCCAGACGCTGACGACTGCCGGGCGCTCAAACTAGTGCGCACAGCAGCCTCCCGCTGCACCGCCGATCGCCTGTAGCAGTCGCCAGGAACAACCAGCAGGCGCCGCTGCGCGGCCTCAGGCCTCCCGCGAGCACAGTCCACCCGACGCCGGCGGCGGCAGCAGCGGCGGCAGGGCACACCATGGCGGCGCAGGGCGGCGAGGTGCCTTGGTCGGAGAAGTACCGGCCCCGCACGCTGGACGAGGTGGGCTGGGCCGTCCGGGGGCAGGTTCTGCAGAGGAGGTGGGGTGCTTTGGGCGGCTCACAGCCAACAGGCACTGTCCAGATGCTGGCCGGCGCCTGCCCACCAACAGGCTCTTTGCCCTTCCCCGGGCCCCCATGCTCAATGGTGCAGGTGGCAGCCCATGGCGACATCATCGACACCAGTGAGCGGCTGCTGCCCTCGATTTGAAGCCTGCCAGCTGCTGTTTGCGCGCCTGCGATATTCCAGCAGTCGCTGCTCCACCGCTCCAGTGCGGAGGAGGAGGAGGAGGGCGCGCATCTCCCCCGCGCTCACCAGCCTCCCCCCTACCCCACCTGCTGCAGTCAAGAAGCTGCTTGCGGAGAACAACCTGCCGCACCTGCTGTTCTACGGGCCGCCGGGCACGGGCAAGACGTCCACCATCCTGGCCATTGCCCGCCAAATCTACGGCCCTGCCATGGCATCCATGACACTGGAGCTCAACGCCTCGGGTGCGCAGTGTGACTGTGCTCGGGAGGGCTGCTGCGGCAGCTGTTGGACAGTGATGCATCCTCCGCAGGGTGGCCGGCCCGCCATGTGCCAACTGGCTGCGCGCATCTACCTTTTTCTGCCCGTGCAGACGACCGCGGCATTGCGGTGGTGCGGAACGAGATTCAGGACTTTGCCAGCACGCGCACCATCTTCAGGTGCGGGGTCAGGGGGGTCAGGGGGTCAGCTGCACGGGCTGCGGCAGGGTTCAAGGTGGAGCGGATTGGATTTCGGGTGGAGCGGGGTGGCGTGCCTCACCAGCCTGCTGGCTCACTGGACGTTGCCTGCATTCTGCCCCTCTTGCCTCCCGCAGCAACAAGTTCAAGCTGATCATCCTGGACGAGTGCGACGCAATGACGCGCGATGCCCAGGCCGCGCTGCGCCGCGGTGAGCTTGAGCAGCTGGCTGGCTAGATGGCGGCAATGCCGGCATGTGTGTGCGGGCAGGGGTGCTGTCTAGCATGCATGTCTGTATGTCAGGCCTCCTGGCCCAGGGCCCACACGCTCTCCTCATTCCCTTCCCTCCCCTCCCTCCATCCCCCTCCCTGCAGTGATGGAGAAGTACACGCGCAACGCGCGCTTCTGCCTCATCTGCAACTACGTGTCCAAGATCATCCCCGCGCTGCAGTCGCGCTGCACGCGCTTCCGCTTCCAGCCCCTGCCCGAGCGCTTTGTGCAGGCGCGCCTGGAGCACATCTGCGGGCAGGAGAGGTGCGGGGCGGGGATGGCAGGCTGGTGTGGTGTGGGGTGGGGCTGATATGCAGTGGCGTGGGGCTGGGCTGGTGCAGGTGGTGTGAGGAGCGTAAGCGGCAACAAGCACCACCAGCGCTCCTCCTCTCAGCACTTCCGTCTGCTCAAGACGCCCCCCGCCCCTTGCTCACACACTCTGCCCTGCTCCTGCCATTAAACCCACTGCAGCATCAAGGTGACAGCGGGCGGCCTGGAGGCACTGATTGAGCTGGGCGGTGGAGACATGCGCCGTACGCTGAACCTGCTGCAGGTGCGGGCTGTGCACTCCTCATTGGCCAGCCTGTTGGTGGCAGTGCAGCTGAACAATGACTAGGACTGACTTGTCCAGGATCTTGAAGCGAGGTTGTGGCATCACCCCGACCGCAGCTTGCAACACACAGCACACCCCAGCATCATGCTTTCCTGCTGCTGCCGCCTCCATCGCCTGCAGTCGACATGCATGAGCGCCGGGGAAGTGACGGAGGAGGCAGGCAAGGAATGGGCTGGTTGGTGCGCGGGGCACTTGCACAGCTCAGAGGGAACAACGCCGCTGCAAAATGCACTCTGCAGCCTTCCGATGTATGCTGCTTGCTGCAGCCTACATGTATGACTTGACTGCCAACGAAACCGTGACCTCTCCCTGCCTGCTTGCAGCCTACGCGACGGCGGGCAAGCCCATGCCCGCGGACATCGAGGCGTGCGCACAGGTGTGCTCCACCGCCCTTGGATTGCTGGTGCTGATTGGGCGGCCAATCTAATGCTGCCCTACCAGCTGTATGCGCGCCACAGGGCACCATGTTGCTGAGCCGAGGGCCCCTGCCGTTGTGCCCTGCCCGCAGTGGCTGCTGAACGAGCCGCTGGCGGAGGCGTTCCGCCGCCTGCTGGACCTGCAGCTGCAGCGCGGCGTGGCGCTGGTGGACGTGCTGCAGCAGCTGCACCCGTGAGTGTGGTGAACAGTGCTGTTGGCGGGCAGCTTGCTGGCTGCACCTTGCTGGAAGCATGGCAGAGCACGGGTGAAGTCGGTGCAGCGCACTGTCCGCCCCGCTCCCTCCCCTGCAGGTTTGTCTTCCGGATAGGCATGCCGGCGGCGGTGCGCATCCAGCTGGTGCGTGCGATGGCCGACATCGAGCACCGACTGGCCTACGGCACCAGCGACCGGCTGCAGCTGGGGGCGCTGTGCGGCGCATTTGCGGGTGCGTGGCGGAGGGGCGCACTTGGCATGTGCAGCTGGGTGTCATGCGCAAAGGCCTGCTGGGCGCACTGGGTGCCTATCTGCTGCTTCATGCTCCTCGCACTGCCTGCCCTGTCCCTGCAGAGGCGAAAGAGGGCATTGTGAAGGCCGCGCAGTGAGCGGGCGTGCGGCGTAGCGCTCGCGGCGGGCGGTGCATGTGCATGCATGTTGCTTTGCGTCCCTCTGCCTTGCTGTTCTATCCCTCGACATGTCGACATCACTCTGTGCAGCAGTGGCAAGCAGCAGGGCAGTGGCTGGGCTGGCTCCCTGCCGGCGACAGGCCCTGGCTGCGTGGCTGCCCCAGCCGCGCCTGGCAACCCGTGCAAACGAGCGATCGGTGACAAGGAGCGCGGCGGAGACCGCAGCGGCGGCCGCCAGCCACCAAGCGCTTGCTGGCCGGCCTGCTGGCCGCGCCAAGCCGCAGTTTGACGACGCCGAGTTCGAGACGATGCTGCATCAGCTGCGGGAGTGGAAGGAGAAGCACTGGGGCGACACCATCGTGCCGCGCAAGGTGACTGCCGCCACTGCCGCCGCCGCTCAGCGGCTGCTGCTGCTGTCACGATCATCCTGCTCCACCTTGCTGGGCGCTCCCGGCATGCCGTATCGCTTGACATTTCTCTGTCCACTCCTTCCCCACAGGTGTTTGATGCCCAGGAGCTGGGCGAGTGGGTGTACGCGATGCGACAGGCACGGCGGCGGGGCCGGCTGCCACAGCACGCCGTGGCGGCACTGGATGAGCTGGGCTTTGCATGGGATGTGGACGTGGTGACCGCCAAGTGGTACCACAACCTGCATGCCGCACGCCACTACAAGGTGGGGGGGGCGGAGTGGCCATGCAGGGCAGCAGGGCCGGTGGGGCAGCAGGCGCGCGTCCACAATGTCAAAGATGGTTGGCCTGTCCTGCCGATGGCAGCATCACAGGCACCTCCGGCAACCTGCGTGCTGCATCACCCCGTCGCCCAGTTATGCGGCAGCCTCATGCTCTTGCATGTTTCTGTGCAAGTCCCTCACCTGCCCATGTCGCCGTCAACCCATCACAAGCAGGAGGTGCATGGTGGCGAGCTGCCGCCGGCGGAGGGCTGCGACTCTGCAAATCCCGACTGGATAGAGGCGGGCCGCTGGCTAGAGCGGCAGCGCGACCTGTACCGCCGCCAGAAGCTGCTGCTGCTGCGCGTGCGGCTGATGAAGGAGCTGCTGGGTGAGGGCCAGGGAGGGGGGATGATTTGGGGCAGGCCCACAGAAGTGGATGGAGCAGCAGTGGGCACCTAACGCCGCGGTTTGCAAGCATATCGTGTAACTGGCTGGTGGGCTGCGCGCCGTAGTGTGGCTTCAGTTGGACACACGGACTGCTATCGTTGTGCCTGACCAGGACCGCATCTCCAACTGCTTCCCATCTCACCGCCAGGCGTGAAGCTGGAGCGCGAGTACTCGCGGCCACGGCGCAACATGCACCCGGTGCTGAAGCAGGGCAACGCACAGTTCCGTGCCCTGCAGCGGCAGCGGGCGCAGCAGGGCCAGACAGGGCCCGGCGGGGGACGAGGCGCAGCAGCAGGGTAGCCAGCAGCAGCAACGGCGGAAGGGGCGGCAGCAGGCGCGGCAGCAGACGGCGGCGGAGAGCAGCGGGTAGCTTTGCGCATGGGTTTGCAGCCTGCAGCTGTAGACCATGCGACCTCGGTGTCAATGTTGTGTGACAGAGTCGAATCCTGTAACAAGGCAGCTGCCCTGGCCCCTTGAATGTACCTGACATCGAAGAGGCTGACGCCCCTGCAGCTGCCCTGCTGTGCGACCGGGGCGGCCCTGCCCCCACAGGACTGTGCACGCCAATTGACGGGCTCTCGCTTGGTCTGAGTTTTTGTCAGCCCGGCACGTCACCGATGGCCGCGCTCTGCGGTCGTGCAGGAGGCCCTGGCCCCTAGTTTGCCCGGCCCCCTCTCTCAGCCATGGGCTGCGGGTGCTCCCGCTTTGCGGATGAGACCAGGGCGCCAGCTGGGTCGCGGTGAGCTGCGAACGGCAGGCACACCGCGCCCCCGTCCGGGCTGCCGGCACGGCACCCTCGCTCAACACTCTCCCCGCCTGCCCCCGCCCCGCAGGCACGTCAGCGTGGCTGGCAGCAAGCATGGCAGCCTACCCAGCCGCCGGCCGGAGCTGGCCAAGGACAGCAGCCTGGCGGTGGCGGCCCTGCCCCGCCTGCCGCACGCCGACTCCGCCTCCTCTTCCTCCACCAGCAGCAGCAGCCTGAGCGGCGCGCCCACCACGGAGTCAGATGAGGACAGCGAGCTGGCGTCCGAGCACGGCAGCCGCTCCAGCATCTTTGGCTCGGACGCGGACGGCATCGAGCGGCGGCAGCTGTCGGCGGTCAAGACGACGCACAAGCTGCGTGTGGGGGTGCTGGAGGGCACCACGTTCCTGAACGAGGTGCGCTGGAGTGTCAGTGGCTGGAGGGGGGAGAGGGGCTGGTGTTGACGCTGCATGGCATGGTGGCCAATGCAAGGGCAGCGGCAGACAGCAGCATGCTTGGGTCTCTGTGGACAGGGAGCTGTGTGGTGATGATGGTGGTGCAGCACGGTCCTTCTTGCGTTTCCTCCAACTGAACCACCCTTGCTGCAATATCTGAACATGTGCTGCCGCGGCCCCACTGCGTTGCGCGGCCGTGCACGACTGGGCTGTCGAGGCGGACCCGCTGTGCCGCTGAGACCGCAGCAGTCCTGTCCAGCGCCATTCTTTTCCAGCCTGCCTGCTGCGCCTGCCCTGCCCCGCAGTACATTGTGGTGGACACGCTGGGGCGCGGCTCCTTTGGCAAGGTGAAGCTGTGCCTCAACACCGGCAACGACATGCTGTGCGCCGTCAAAGTGGTGTCCACCAAGCTGGTGAGCGCTGTGTGTGCTGGGCTGGGGCGAGCCGCTGGCACACCGTGCTGGGCTGGGCTGGTGGCGGGGGTGACTTGCATGCTGGGGTGCCAGGCCAAGGGTTATGGCGTGCTGTGCGCGGCGCAGGGACTGCC
>VIYQ01001444.1:0-12446 GCA_009928355.1 Chlorella sp. CH2018
CACCCGCCCGCTGCTGCACTGCGCAGCCTGGTTGAACTCTTGCAGCTTTCACAATGCATGTCTGAGACAGATTTTAAGCCCATGGCTGTGAAACGGTCCCCTGCTGCTGCAAGTTCAGCCCGTGCTGCTCCAATGCCGGCGGGGGAAAGCCAACCAGGCCCCAGCTGTGGGACGTGCACGGCTCGAATGCAGCTGGAATGGCACCCACATGCGCGCATGGAGCGCCGAGCGCAGTGCTTCGCTGCAGCAGCATCTTCTGCTCCGACTGCCGTGCGCGCTGATGGCTGCTGCTCACATGCGCGCCTGGAACACAGTATAGCTGCGCATCATGCGCTGCGCCACGCGCAAGCGGCTGTCCACCCCGCCCGGGCTGGCCAGCTCCAGCAGGTCGGCCCTGCGACAGGGAAACACAACATCAGGCACTGCTCAGCAAGCGGCTTGCGGAACTATGCAACAAGGCAGTCAAACAGGCATGCAGCGGCTGGCAAGCTCCAGGAGGCCGGACCCGGACCAGCAGGTTGCAGACCGGGATGGATTGAGCAAGGCATTTGCTGCCGCTGCTTGCACACGCAATACACGCAGCACATGGTGGTGAGGCTCGCAAGCAATGCTGAGGTTCGGCTAGCCATGCCAGCGGCGCACCGGATGTTGGGCCACTCGCTGCCGCCCAGCGCGATCAGGCCGCGGTGGCGGCGGAACAGCTGCCGCGCCTCCTCATACACCTGATTGCCAGGACAGCAGGTACAGTGAAGTGAAGTGAAGCCAAGTGTGGGGCAGACGCTTGCTGCAGAGGCTTGATTTGCATGCGGGGCGCTCTCCATGTTCTCCGCAGCCGTTCGAGGTATGCAGAAACCATGCACTGGGCTCACCACAGCCAGGCGGTAGGCAAACAGGCCGCGCTGCTCTGCCACCTCAACTAGGACTTCTGGCGGCTCCCCTTCTGCTGCTGCCGCTGCGGCCACTGCCGCCTCCTCTGCAGCGATGGATGGGACATGCGAGAGTGGCCAAGTAGGCGCCAGTCCACTGACCTCGCACCACCTGGACAAGTCGTGTTGGGCCAAGCGCACCGCGTTGCCGCTGCCTTCAACCGGCAACAGAGCGTTGCCAGTACCAACCTCGCAGCCTGCACTTGCCTGCGGTTGCCACGTGCTCCAGCTGCCGCTCCACCTCGACCAGCGCCATGCGCACCGGCAGCGCCTCTCGCCGCGGGTCGGGCGGGGTGGGTGTCACCAGCCTGCAGGAGTGGCAAGGAAGAAGGCAGGTTGGCAGGCTGCAAGGGCAGCCTACACCGCCAAGTCGACCAGAAGCCAACAGCCAAGAGGCTGCACAAGTGACACCCAGGGCCCGTCAGCCCCTGAGTCCCTTCCCGGCGGTACCACAGGGTGCACTGGTAGCGATATCCTGGCTGCACAGATCATGCCCCGGCCCCGACTGGGTGGGCCGCACTGGGCAGCCCCCAGCCCACCTGCCCAGGTAGTACAGCGAGGTGCCGGCGATGAGGAAGGCGGGCACAGCGGCCAGTAGGGAGATGGACAGCTCATTGGCCTGCGGGAGAGGTGGATCAAAAGGGGGCGTTCGTACGTGAACAGCGTGCTCAAAAGGTCAGCAGCCATACACGAGCGGCGGCATGGCAGCTCCAAAAGCTGGCACGCCACACCCGTGCAACGCCCGGACCTTCAGGATTTGGTCCATCTCCAGCATCGCGCTGGCGGTGTCCACCTTGAGCTTTTGCACCTACAGGCAGACAGTTCCACTGCGCAGCCGTCAAAGCCCCTCAACATAAACATGGAGTCAAGCGGTGCATAACATGGCATCGCATCGCCCGTGCCGCACCCAGCGGCAGCCGTGAGCGCACAGCGGCAGCAGCAACTCCCAGGTTCGTGCCCTTATACGCCTAATTGGCCCTCCCTAAGAAAGGGCAGTGGAGACACAAGTGCTTCCAGCTCTGCGGCCAGGCGAATCGCCCTGGTGATTGTTTTTCTGTTCACTTGCCTGGATGAGCAGCGCGCGCACGAGCTCCCCGCCCACTAGGTTGCGCAGCGGGCGCTGCATCTCACGCTCGTACTGCAGGCAGGCCAGATGCATAAGGGTCAGTCAGTGTGCCTGGTGGACACACTCCTGCCAGCAAGTCCAGCACCTCAACTACGGACAGCGAGTAGCTTCAAAAATCTTCATCTCGGCCTGGCTGGGAAGACGATGACCTGGCGCACTGAGCGCTGGACAGCCCCTGCCCTCCAGCTGCGCCCGAGCGCATGCTCGACCGGGGCGCATGCTGGGCCGGAGCGCCGGCCCCGCTTTGCCCAGACGAGCGCAGGCGCAAAGTTGGAGAGGGTAAACAACACAGTGATGTATAGAAACTTTGCAGTAACTCACCGTGCGCATCACCAGCTCCATTCCTTCCAGCAGCCGCCGCTCCTCTTCACCGTCCGACCCCACTGCCGCTCCACCTGGCACCGCTGGCACCACCTCAGCTGCTGCACTGCCAGCTGCTGCACCCGCTGCCGAGGCATTGCCGCCAGCTGACCGGGAGCTGCCGGGGGCGGAGGATGAGGTGCCGCCGTCGGCGGGAGGCAGGCGGGGAGGGGCGCTGGCAGCTGCGGCGCCACGCTTGCGCACAAAGTCGCGCTGCACATGAGGGGGAGTTATCATTTGGTGCAAAGCCAGTACGAAAGCATGCGAGCTGGTGCATGCGCGTGAGCTTGCCATGCTTGCCGCAGGATTGTGCTGAAGTGAATCAGGCATGTTGCACGCATGATGGCACAGCGCATGGGCATTGGCTGCCAGGGTCAGCTACTCACCTGGAAATCCTCCAGCACTGCGAAGCACAATCGGGCGGGCAGGCAGGGCACCGCGAGGGTGAGGCGGCAGACAGCAGGAGGGCGTGCCAACCAGAGCGCGGGCAAACTGGAAGGCCTTTCAGACGCAAGCCGCGCAACAGCTGCTGCCGCTGCTGCTGCCTCACTCAGCGCAGTGCAACTGGCTGCGTGTATGTGGGAAGCAGCGCAGGCCCCCCAGCCACTCACTGCGAGCCAGCGAGTCACGGTCGGCCTCATAGTCATCCAGAGAGACAATGGTGGGGCGCCTGCAGTGCGGTTGCAGCACACCGCATGATAGGCAGCAACTTAGTTGGCACGCTCACCAAGCACAGCATCCACTGGCAATGAGCTGCCCAGAAATGCAGGCACAGGACAGGCGCCGTCCCCGGAGCCTGTCTCCTGCACATTGATTGCCCATTGGCTGCTGAGGGAGCGCACCGGCGGTAGGTGTTGAACAGCTCAGCCCGCACGCCGTCCAGGGGGCCAACCACGTGATCCTTCCAGGCACCCCGCACCTGAGGCGGGAGGAAGGCAAAAGCGAAGTGGATATGTGAGGCCGGGTGAATGCTGAGTGGGGGCACCAGCAGGCCAACAAAGCGGTCCTTCTAGGCAGTATGCAAGGGAAACCTTGTGTGACGGCGGTCGCAGGCATCTGCCATTCCAGCGGCCGCCCACAGCGCGGCTGCATGAGCCATCCATCCCTGCCGCAAGAAGTGCCCGGCGTGCACACTGAGCCCTGCTAGCAGCGCTGCGCCCTCGCTTGTCCAAGGTCGTGGCCAGCTGACCGCTTAGGCGCACATATAAGTGCAGCAACACGGTCGGCCTGTCGCCCAAAGCAAGCTCACCGAGTCCACGCCCCGCTGCACCCAGTTCTCAAGATCACGGCTGCCCGATAGCCGGCTGTGCCTGCAGGTCACAGCAGATTGGCGACAGGGGCACCGAAGCTTGGCGACAGGGGCAGCAGCAGTGATGGCAGTCCCAGCACCAGCCGCACAAGCGGCGCAAATGCAGCAGGGGTGGGTGCCGGCAGCGCAGCCTAAGTCATGGCCAACTGCCACGCATCCTGGTGGCAGCCTTAAGCACGTGGGAATGGCAGCTTAGGGTTGGCGGCTTAGGGTTGGGGTGGATTCAAAAAGCTGCAGTTCAAACGGAAGCTCACTTGAACACGAAGATAGCGCCGTAGCCCGAGGCCAGCGAGGCAGCTGCGTAAAACACCCAGTGCTGCTGCAGCTGCGACGGCATGCGCGCCCAGCGTGGCACCTGCAGGCAGGGCAGGCCGTGGCCAGCAAGCGCGGTGGCAGCGCGTAGCTTCCATCTGCTGGATGCTGGGTGTGCCAGCAGCAACGGGCAGGCAGCCAGCCCTGCAGTGAGTCCTGCTAAGCGGATTGGAGCTCAAGCCTGCCCTCCACAAGCACCCAAGACCCCTCAAGCCAGGAGGTCTAACCTTGACGAGCCGGCGGCCGCTCATGCTGGCCACCGTGCGGCGGGCAGCCGCCAGCGCTGTGTGCACCGTGGCGTTGGCGGGCAGCAGCTGAGTGAGGCCTACCGCCCGCCGCGCCTGAGCCAGCGCCGCTGCCGCGGTCACCAACCCGCCTGCAGGCGGTGCCACAGGGGCGGCGTCCGCAGCGGGCGGCGCCTCTGCCGCCGCCGCCGCCGCTGCTGCTGCCGCTGGTGCGGGAGGCCCGCCAGCTGCCGCCAGCGGCTGCTCGCGTAGCTGCAGGCGGCTGAACACGCGGCGTAGGTGGTGCAGGCCCAGCACGCGTGACAAGGCGCCTTGCAGCACCTGCATATGTGGGCTCTCGCAAACGCACGTCAGTAAAGTAAATTTGCGGTGGAGAAGTGCACCGCAACCAGAGCACGGGCCATGCGCCCAGGTGGCTCAGTGAGCGATATGCACCTCCTGCAGCCGTACAAAATGCAGTTCGACTGGGAAGCACTCTCCATTGCCACCTCACACCTGCTGGTCGTCTACTGGCGGTGCAGCGGGGCCCTGCTGTGCGTCCAGCGTGGCGTGGACGCTTCGGTCCAGCGCAGCGAAAGCCTCCGCCACCTCAGCTAGGCTGAGCGTCACCAGGCGGTCTGCCCGCTGAAACAGCCCTTCCTCAGCTGCCGCCGCGGCTGCAATGTCAGCTGCTGAGGCAGCATGGCCCACACCGCCGCCCAGCGGTGCAGCCGCCACCGCCACTGCAGGCGCGGCGACGGCAGCAGCCGCTCCTGCGCCAGCGCCCGCCAGGCGGGGAGCTGCGGCCTGCTGCAGGTACAGCAGGGCAGCTGCGCCGTGCACACGGGCCAGCGCTTCACACAGCGCGGAGCGCAGCAGGCGGAAGATGAGCACCCGCTTTTCAATCAGGCCTGCGCAGTGTAGAAGGGGTCGCTGCAACATTTTGCTTTCCCATGCGGACTCAGCAGGTGCAAAGGACCATGCAAGTTGAGGCGCAGCCGATCTGCGGTGCTTCCTTGTGCGCGCACCCCCTGCCTGCACGCACCCGACTCATCCAGGGCGCCCTCCGCCGGCCGGCTGATGTGCAGCAGCAGCGCCAGCTGGCCTAGGAAGTGCAGCGGGCCCTGCAGAACAATGTTTGAATAATTTCATTTTAGAACAGCATGGGGCCAGCATGGGCGGGTGGCTGCACAGACGTGCTTGCAGTGGTGACACCTGGCTGCACTGGTGTGCTTCCAGCGGTGACAGCTGGCCAGGTGCACATCAAGCACGGCGCATGCAAGCAGCATTGCGTGCAGCCCTGACAGGCCGCGCTTTGTTTCTGCACAACACAGGCGCCGATCCCTACCCGCACCCACCCGTCGCAGTAGCGCGTTCCAAAAGTGTCCGCCCGCCTGCTCCTGGCGGCGCCAGTACCTCAAGTTGGCCTCCACCTCATCCAGCTCCCTGCAAACCGGAATTGGAATGGTGTCAGTTCCCATTGGCAGCCTCGTTTCCTCAAGCTCCTCTGGGCGCATGTGCTGCCGGCATGCTACACCTACACCCACTCCTTGGCTGCTGGGCGAGATTCGGGCATCACCCCAGCCGGCAGCAGTACTGCCACGCTGTCCCCACCTGAGCAGCAGGCCTGACGCCACCTGGCACACGGTGAGCGCCTCTAGCCAGCGGTCCGCAATGGCTTGCTCCTGCGATTCACACAAGGCAGCAGCATGCACACAAACCCTAACGCCACCTTGCGCACGTCAGCGAGTAGGGGAGAAAGCAAGAAGAAAGCAAGCCGGCAGCGACCCACAATGCTTCCCTCCCTGCCAGCACCCACCTCTCGGCTGGAGGCTGCTCGCTTGAGCGTGAAGTGCACCGGCTGTGCCCGATGCTCGCTCAGGCCAGCTACCTGCAGACCGAAGCACACGCGCCAAGTGGTCAGGCTGGGGAACAGGACATGCTCAGATAGCATGTGTGATACCAGTTAGCGTGTGCCATAACAAATAGCATGTGCTATACTGTACATCAGTCGGAACAGTGTGCATGCGGTATGTTCCGCACACGTCACTGCCACCGAACCGGTGTACTGCCGGCTTCGCGGCCTGCTACCCACAAAGCTGGCAGCCCTTGCCTGGAACACACCCTGAGCGCGCAGCACCCACATGAAACATCCCCCCACAAGCAGATTGCCACACCAGCTTGCATGCAAGCCACGCTACGCTGTGGCAGCCACCTCTCACTCCTCTCGCTCACCGGCAGGCCGAAGGTGCGGCGCTGCTGCGCGCCCACCAGCAGCACGATGAAGCCCACCGGCGCCCGCACCAGCCGCAGCGGGAATCCCAGCAGGCCACGCAGCACGCCCGCCATGGCTGGTGGGGAACAGGAGCAACTGGAGGCTGCAGTGGGGAACGCCGGGGCGGCGGCCAGGCAGCGGCTGGGCCAGCGGCGGCGGCGGCGGCAGCAGCAGCGGCGGCACAGCTGGGCGCTCGGCTATAAGCAGCGATAGCTGTTGATCGCGCTCACCTTATTATAGCTGCTGCCGTTGAACCGACGAAGGCTGGCGGTCTTTCGGCAGGTTGTGCTCGCAGGCGCGGCACCGGGGCGGCGCAGGGCTCGCAGCTGACGTGAGCTCGATCAGAACTCAACTGCCAGCGCCGCGGTGCTGAAAGGGCTCGCCAAAGCCCTGGCGGTGGGCACTCTCGCTGCTCCCGAGCTCTCTTCAGCTTCTGCAGCCGCCCAATGACATGATGCGGAGCTACAGCGACATCGGAACGTACAGCGTGACGCTGGGGACTGTTTGGCAGCACAGCGACGGGCACCGCCCAGCGCCGCGGCGCGCCGCGTGATGCACCTGCCCGCTCATCACCACAGGCATGCGCACAGTGTGAGGGTCACAACCTGACCATGCCGACGAGGTAGCTCAGATTTACATGCTCCCTGGATGGAGGTGCGTCTCTAGCCGGCCGCAAAGCCACGAGCGGAAACCGCCAGCGCCTTAGCACGGAACCCCTGCGGCGCGCCAACACACCTGGGCACCCAAACGATCCATCCTGCATTCCAGCCGTGTTGTGTTGTTCACCCGTAGCCACTGTCTGAACCTGCTGGCAATGGAGTGCTGCACTGCGCTCTGCCGCCGCGACGGTCGACGCGTCGACGGCCACAGTGGCGGCAGCTGGCGGCCAAGCCCCAGAGCTGTTCCGCCCAGCGCATCGCGCTCTGCAAGTTACTGACAGCTGCTCAGATCTGCTGCCACGGCCTCTGAATCGCCGGCTGCTCGAGCCCACACCCGCCCGCCCACAAGGGCAGCTGACCGGCCTTTCGGCATACTTCTCATACTATGGCATCGTTGGCAGCGGCCATCGCCAGCAGGACGCAGCCTGCGAGGCTCGCATGTGCACAGCCCGTGTCGGCTAGGCGCCTCACGGCCGCTAGCCGGCCTGCTGCAGCTCGTCCCATGTTCGCAACAACCTCCCAAGTGCGTAAGCAGCGCCGTACAGACCATGCCACAACTGTGGCCGCGCCCGTGCCCGCCGCCGTCCCTGAGCGCCGCCACCGCTCTTGACCGCAGGCTGCCGGCTGCCGGCCGGCGCTGGTGGCGGCAGCGGCGGGCGGCGAGGGCGGTCTTGCTGGCGCCCCTGCTGGCTGGGAGCTGGCCACGCGGGTGTCTGGCGATGCGCTGGCCATGATGGGGGAGGGTGACGTGGCTGCCGCGGAGCTCATCCTCAAGAAAGGTGGGTGCTGCGGTGGGGTGCCGCGAGCCGGTTGTTTGTTGCTTGTGTAAAACCAGCAGATGGGCCTGGTGCGTAGCGTGCATAGGGTTCAGTGGCTGAGCCGGATCGCAGGCCAATCAAACAGCACCGGCGCTTGGTGCAGCATCTCTCCTGGAGGCATGGCAACGGTCAACGAGCAGCACTCACACACCTTGGCACAATCCTCCCCACGTGTGTTCTGGCTGCTCTTTGTGTCACCCCCCCTCACAGGCACGACGCAGGTTGACACGCAGCATCCGGCACTTCCCTGCCCAGCGCCCACCACTTGCTTTGATGTTGATGTGCCATGTTGATGTGCCATCTTGATGTGCAGGCATGGCAGAGATTGATGCTCAGCACCCCGGCGACCCGTCGGTGGCGCTGCTGTGCACCCAGCTGTGGAACATGCAGCAGGAGCAGGGCAGCTACGCAGCAGCACTGGAGCAGGCACGGCGGGCGTACGATCTGATGATTGGTGAGGCAGGGTGCACAGCTGTACTTGTTGCGCAGCTGATGCGCACCTCACTCGCTTGCATCAGGATAAGCCTTGCAAGGAGGTGCGGGAGCAAGCGGGGTTCAGGCTACTGGCTGCGCACGGGGTTTTGACTGTGGGCCGCGTGCTTGCGTGGCCCCTTTTGCTGCCTGCAGGTCACTTTGGGGAGGACAGTGCAGATGCAGCTTTCCACGGCATCCGCCTCGGCATCTCCCTCATCTGTGCGCTTGCCCTGCTGCGCTTTTGCTGCTGCCTGTTGCGCGATTGCCACCCCGGCCTGCTGGCATCACCCTGCCGCTGCTGCCGTCGCGGCTGATGTGCTGCTGCAGCGGCGGCAGCCAGCTGCACACCCATGCCAGCTGCCTCTCCGACAGGCAACTACCTGCAAGCTGGGCTGCGCCTGGCAGCTGCTGGTGCTGTCGCCACTCACCTTTGTTCACGCGTGTGCTCTCGTTGCTGTTTCATGTGCAGCCAACAACGAGGAGCTTGACCGTGCCCAGGAGCTGCTTGTGTATGGGGGGCAGTGCGCACAGCACAACCTGGTGCGTGAGGCTTGGAGCTGAGTTGCCGGGGGCGCAGAGGCGCCTGGTGGGTGGGGTGAGTTCTGCACCATTTTACCGCCGGTGCACCTCGGCCAGGCCAGCAGTGATCAATGGCTTGCATGCGCCCACCCCACGCCTGCAGGAAATCTTCTGGAAGCGGCTGCAGGAGTCGGAGGCGGCTGGGCAGCCGCCCGAGGTCAGAAACACAGCAGGCTGCCACCAAGCAGGCGGCAGGGCGGCTGGGGGAGGGCGATGCGCGGCAGCCTGCCAAGCTGCGTTTGCCCGTTGCACTGATGCCCATCCCTACTGCCTGGCCTGCGTTTCAGCCTGCCAAGCTGCGTTTGCCCGTTGCACTGATGCCATCCCTACTGCCTGGCCTGCGTTTCAGCCTGCCAAGCTGCATTCGTCGGGTGCACCCATAACCCACTTCTGCTGCCTGTGCTGGCGACTGCGCCCCGCAGATGCTGGGGGAGCTGGCGCTCAGCACCAAGAAGCTGATGATTGCCCTGGCGGAGTGCAACTTCTATGGTGGGTGGGCAGCTGGTAGCGAGACGGTAGCTGCGGTGGCCCTGAATCGCAGAAGCCAGCCGCCAGCGCCACGCTGGCCCCCATGTCGCCCGAATCGTGGGCGCGGCTTCCAGCTGCCACCCCACCGGGTGCAGCTTGCTCACGCTGCGTAATGATGGTCAGCTGAAGCGGGGCGCAAGCTTCGGCCCACCGCACCTGCACGTGTACTAAGGCAGTGTAGTTGTCCCTCTCTGGGTGCAGGCGCCATTGGTGTGGTGCGCAAGGCGATCCGCGATGCAGACGAGCTGGGTGCGTGCCCTGCTTCTCGCCCTACTTGTGCCGGCGGTCTGCATGTGTGACTGCATTTGTAGTAACAAAGGGCAGGGCCACTTGGTGTGCACGGCACGGCGATGCGCTGCCGCTCCTGTTCGGCGCAAGCATACACCAGCGGCCCGATTGGCCTGCTTGCACTTACTGCCATTGAACCGTGACTGGTGTCCGCTGTCTGCCCTGCCGCTGCAGAAATTGGGATGAGCGACCTGCAAGAGGCCTGGATGGGCGGCGTGAAGCAGATGGCCATGGCCCTGCCTCCCGAGGTGCGCTGGCACCCCATTTCATGGGGTTCTTTTTACTGGCCGTGCAGCCAGCGCAGCTCGGAATTCAACTTAATTTACGTGCATATGCTAAAGCTTGCAAGCACACATGCACCAGGGAGCTGAGCTGACGAGACGCCAACTTATGCGCACCCCGCCCTGCCCTGCCCTGCAGCACCCCATGTTTGAGATTGCGCTGCGCGAGCTGGGCAGGTGGGTGGGGTTTGCCTTGTTTCTTGCTCGGCTTGGCAAGGCGGCAGCCTCTCCCCTGCTCCAGTTGCACACCACGCAAGCAGCACGAGAGTGGTGGCCCCAGAATGCAGATGTGCTGACGGCCCCTACCCCCTCTTGCCTCCTGCCCCGCTCTGTGCTGCCGCAGGCTGGTGCCCGATGCTGCGGGGCGGCCTGCGCTGCAGGCTGAGCTGGACGGCACTGTGCAGGGCCTGCGGGAGCTGCTGTACCTGATCAAGAACCTGCCAGACAGCATGCGTCAGCAGGGGGAGCAGCAGCAGGGCGGCGAGGGCGGCGGCGAGGAGCCCTTCCTGCCTTGAGCGTGATCTTCGCGTTTTTTCGCTCTGCACATGTGTGACTCTGCTTATGTGTTGACATACCGTGCGGACAGGTGGAATGCAGCGAATGGATGGGTTCAGAGAGCGGGGCGGCACCCCTGCATCTGCCCTGCAGGGCACCTTCAGTGGTCGCCCACGCCGTGTCACTCCTTCTTAGCCTTCCCCATTCATCTCGGACCCGCGTCCCTGCCTCTGACGACATGGAGGGGCTGCCGGAGATGCCCGCGGTGCCCGCTGCCGGGGCGCAGGTGTCGGACGAGTTGATCCGAGCGCAGGGACGTCCCTCGACATCCAACCTTTATGTACCCCGTGCTCCAGTGACTGCGGCTGCATGCCCAGTGCGAGCAATGGTGCCCACCCCGCCCTGCCCTGCAGCCCCCCATGTAAGAGATTTCTAGTGCTGCACGAGCTGGGGCAGTGGATGGGTTTGCCTTGTGTCTTGCTCAGCTTGGTAAGGCCGCAGCCAAGGCCGCAGCCTTGGCTGTGCCTCACCTGCCGCGGCGTGGCGCAAACGGCCGTGTAAACTGATAGGCAACCTTGCAGCAGCGGTGGTGGATTGGGAGGTGCTGACGGACACCGTCCCTCCTGTTGCGCTCCATGCTGCCGCAGGCTAGTGTCGATGCTGCAGGGCGGCCCGCAAACCAACGCCCGTGATGCTTGGCATCACGCTTGGCATCACGTGTGCTAAGTGCAGTGTGTGAAAGGTAGGAATGCAGCGAATGCGGTAGCTTGGACGGTGGCAGCTCCCTCCGCCGCTCGCCGGCTGGAAGGAACCGCCCGGGCGGGCCCCAGGGCCGGCCAGCATGGCCCGGGGCCTCCGCCCGCTTTCTGTGCAGCGTCCACATCCACACACTCGCCTCTGATTGTCTGTGGGCCCGGCCTCGATGGGAACTTGAGTCCACCAGCAGGTGGACCACCTCTGGCAGTCGATCGGGCCGCATCGGGGCGCCGGCATGCAGTGGGCATCGTCTGGGCCCGAGAGGGAGGGCGTTACGCCGCCCAAGGCGGAAGAGCCCGCCGTTGCCGCCGCAGCAGCCGAGGCTCCCACAGCCCTGCTCGCCGCGGCCAGCCGCCTGCTCACAGAGCTGGAGGGCGTGCAGCTCCAGAGGCAGCCGGCCACCAGCAGCCCAGGGCCAGCGGCGGGCGACGCGGCGGCGGCCCTGCCGGCGTCCACGCAGCGGGGCACTCACCAGCTTGGCAGCCGCCTGCTGGTGGCCCTCTCTCTCATTGTGGGAGCAGACTACCTGTCGCCCATCTCGCTGCTGCCCACTGCCGAGGACGGCCGCCTGCTGCTCTCGCTGGCGGCGTTCCTGTGAGTGGTAAAGCCGGGCTGTCCTGCTGGTGGTAGGGTGTGCGTGGCAGTCCCTGCCGGCATCCCACCTCGCACCTGCCTGGCTGCCATGTCAAGTGGCTGTTCTATGCAGTCCCTCTCAATGTGTGCCGGTCGTGCTCCACTCACCTCACATTCCCGTGTGCCCCCTCCGCAGCTCCCACCTGCCCGCAACCATTGGGCCGCTGGGCCATGCGGCGCAAGTGCTGCTGCTCTACGGCATCTGCTGCACTGCCACGCGGCACCGAGCGGCAGAGGCGGTTCAGGCGGCACACGCTGCAGCACAGATGCTGGCCACACCAGAGGGCCGGGCGGCTGTGGAGCGGCAGCTGGCACGCCTGCACGCGCCTGCAGCGGCTGCCGCCTCGCCACAGAACTGCCAGCAGCAGCAGCAGCAGCAGCAGCAGCAGCAGCAGCAGCAGCA